>PVJN01030365.1:0-25704 GCA_004026805.1 Lasiurus borealis | reverse complement strand
ACCATGAATCTGTCTCTCACCCAGTGGTGTGAGCTGGGCCCTTCCTGGAGAAGAAACCTGGGTTCCCCAAGATATGTGATCAGTGCCGGGACCCTGCCAGCAGGCGAGGGGATCCCAAGGCAGGTACTGGGCGTGGAGGCCACAAGGGCATCGGCTACCAAGGAGACGGAACTGAACCTCACATCAACCTGCTTGGCCCTGGAGGATGGCTGGTTAGCCAGAGACGGGCAACTGGAACTTATACGTGACACCGACCACCGCCTAAGCCAGGAACTGGGCCTTATGCATCCCTGCTTTCCAATGACGGGTAAGGTGGGTTGGTACCGTATGGTAGTTCCTGACCTAAGACAGGCACAGTCGCATAGGGGCCATCAGGAAAAACCTTGGGGATCAACACAGGTGAGGCATAGATCCTCACCCCACAACATTGCAGGGGCTTGAACCTTCGCCCCTTCTGAGGGAGGTCTCCTTGCCCCATGGCTGCTTCACTTCCCACGCCCAGCTCTGATCGGGACCCAGGTGACAAGACAGAGACCTGGCCCAGCTCCGTTTGGGACACAGATGACAGATGGAGATTTGGTGCAGCTCAGATCGGGACCCAGCAACAGACAGACTTGGCTGACAGTTGCCCTATATTCTAAATCTAACTTAACACCAGAAATGCTCAGGGCCTACTCAAGATGCAAATAATCCTTTCCACTAATATTTATGGGATAAAACTAAGATTGTTGTTAGACTATTAAATTTAATAATAAAATAGTAGTTAAATTTTCAAATTAATTTAATTGGTTAATTGAAATAGGTGAATATTAAAATTTAATTGTACTAGAAAACAGTTGTTCCTAAAATATAAACTTAAATTTCTATTGGTAGTTCATTGCATGGTAAAATTACTCAACATGCAATAAACACAAAGCAGTCATATTTGCATTATAAAAATTTTCCAAAAGCCTCATAATTACATAAAAAAGGGGGGATAGTACAGTAATATTATGTAAGGAAAAAGCATCCTGTAAGCAATTTACATCTAAAAAATTTTTTTTCCTTAACAGCAAGACACCCATGAAAAACATACATAGTATTAAAATAAGTCAAAGGAAAATCATTTGGGCAAAAATAAAAAGGATCCAAAGTAAAATTTATAGAAAAAATTCCTTTACTAACTTTTGGTCGAGAATGTTTATATATTTTCAGAAAAACAGCTCCGAGACCATGCGAATTCCTACAACAGAGAATGCTCCAGCTATGAAGACGAGAGGAGAAGCAGTCCAGAGATGGAAGATGCTGATGACACCTTGCCATCCTAACAGTCAGCAGCTGTGCATCGTTGCAGATTGCCCAGGACCAAACCAGAGAGGGTCAGACCTGCATCGCCACCATTTGTCCACCATCAAGAACTGAAATATCATTGCTAATATGTACATTCAAAAAACTGCTGGACCTTGAAACTGGGACTCAAAGAACTGTTGGTCCAGAAAGAAAGATACTATAGACTTATTCATTTACCTCTTAGTATAGCCATTGTTGCTTGTCTTATTTTTTGTTCTTAATATTTATTTCTAGTCTATAGGTGCAAGATTTTTTAGAGGAAAGAAAAGGGGGGAGATGTCGGAGACCAAATGTTGTTCTCACTAGGTGGATGTAATTGTTCTCACTAAAAGGATGTAAATGGAAGGCCAGAGGGCTGGCCAACTTTAATTGCTCTGAAAGGTCAGAGCTGATTACTCCTTGTTTACTCGAAACTGTTTGTATCATGCTAATTTCTGTTAGTTCCTGCCTAGAGGCTAGGGGTGTGTCCCAAAGCCTTAATAAAAGGGAGAAAAAGGCCAGAGCAAAATGGCAGTCCTTCCCACTAGAGGAAGGCTCCCGCCTGGCCCCCCAATATCGCCAAATTAATATTTTCTAGTCTCTTATTTCGTTTGCATGCGGCCTCCTTCAGAACCCGAACCCTGACCCGGGAACTCTGAACCATGCGGGACGTGGAAAGAGGTTCCCACAGGTGGCAGCTGGATCCAAGTTCCCAGGGGTCTGGGAGAGCGCCTGACAGGAGCCCAGACTGCAAGGAAGGAAAAGGAAGCGGCCATGGGATCTCTTCCAATCCCCATGCATGGATATCCTACTCCAGTCCTCATACCCTCACATCCTCGAGGGGATGAGGAGGCTGAACAGATGGGGAAAAGAAAAAAAAAAAAGCCTTGGGGGTAGCCACCACTGCACCTCTGACACCTCTGACACCCAATCTCTTGCTCTACCATCCTTGCTACCCCTGCCAGGGGAGCCCACAACAACAGCATGCTGGCTTACGACCAGTCAGTGCCCCTGAGGCACCCAGAGCCCCCGGTCACCCTGCCGTGTCCCCTCCGCTGATGTGAAGCATGCTTCTCCTCCCTACAACTCCAGACCCGGGTGAAGGCAGGCCTAAATAACCCTTCAGGGACAGAACCATTTCCCTCCCCACAGCAGCAGTGCTGTCTCTGCAGCAGAAGCACACTGAACCTCGCTGAGGGCATGGCTAAACCCATTCTCCTAGTCTGCCTGGCCCTGTCCTGGCTGGGCCCCCACCCTGCTCCAGGAGATTGGAGTCCTGTCCTGAGCAATGTATAGCTGTGAAACAGCAGCCACATACAATTTAAAGAATGGCACCACGCAGGGAGGTTTGTCAGTTACTCCCCTTTTGGCTCCCTGCCCGCTTAGTACTCCTCAGGCTCACGCCCCTTACGCTGCCAGCATCTCCGGGGATGACCACTGCTAAGGGATGCTGGCCAAAGCCTGCCCCTCTGAGGTCTATGGAATCCTCTGCAAAGCTTTGATAGCTACAATCCCTGGAAACAATCATGCCCTCCTTTCCTAATCAGCACCTGTTACCTGTAAGGGTACATGTGAGCTTAAAAATAACAATCCCTTTCCACTTACTTGATGAAACATTTCTTGGTTTATTAGCTCAGAACCTCTTCATGGCAACCTAGTAAGGTAGGCAGAGAAGAGATTACAATCCCCATGATATATGCATACGTATTCAGAAATGAAGCTCAGAGAAGAAAAGTGTGAAGTCCAGTGGTTCCCAAGGAGCAGCACATGCCCCACAGGGGGGGGAATTTGATTTTAATAGAGGCAATTCGAGAATGAGTTAACAGTGATTTTTTTGCATTTCTTATAGTTCCAGGGGTCATCATCTACAGTGTATCCTACGTAATAAAAGGCTAATATGCAAATGACTGAATGGTGGATGACTGGTCACAATGATGCATGCTGACCACTAGGGAGCAGACACTCAACACAGGAGCTGCCCCTGGTGGTCAGTGTGCTCCCACAGGGGGAGTGCTGCTCAGCCAGAAGCCGGGCTCATGGCTGGTGAGCACAGGGGCAGTGGGTGGGAGCCTCTTCTCCATGGCAATGCTAAGGATGTCCTACTGACAGCTTAGACTCACTAAGCCATTAGTCAGACATCCCCCCAGGGCTCCCAGACTGTGAGAGGGCACAGGCCAGGCAGAGGTACCCACCCCAAATGCACAAATTTTGTGCACCGGGCTTCTAGTATTTTTATATCATCCTGGGTAGACAGCTTAGTTTTACAAGCAGTACACAAATGCAATACAAACTTTTTTTGTGTGTGGATGCCCTTAGTAGAAGAGTGCTCTAAACATTACTTAGCAGTATGAACAATGAATAATAATTTAAAATGTATCAAAAACTATCAACTTAAAATACATTTCTATTCTTTGTTATAGTAAATTCAGGTAAATTCTTTAAAAGCCATATTCCATTCTTCTGTGAAGAGATAGCTATTTCTAAGAGATAACTAGTTCCAAGAAGTCAGTACAAATTCAGCCCTTGATGTCCTTAACTCTCTTTCTCTCTTTCTTCTTTTTTTTATTTTAAATACAGTTGACTTAAAAAGAACACACACATTCATATACAAGTTATAGTGGTATGTCCAATAATTTAATGTAAGAAGGCTTGTGAAGCACTCATCTATTAGAGGTTGTAAAAAGAGGCTCTTGAAAAGCCAGTGAAATATATACACTTAGTAATCCAAGGCAGGGAGTGCTGACATTATGGTGGACATAACTTCAGTTGCGACTACCTATTCTTTTTTTTTCTTTATTGATTAAGACATTACATATGTGTCTTTATTGCCATATGCCTTCCACTCTTGCTCACAGACTGTAATTATAGTACCTTCTATCCTCAAAGAAAGATGCTGGTGCACTGGTGACTTTGTTCCCACAGTCCATGCAGGAAATCTCTGCACTTTGGTGCTGATGCTGTCTTGAGAGATGAGCAAAGAGCCACATAGAATGCCTAGAAGTCCCAAACTAATTATTACAGGAGTCAGGACTAAAATCCAATAAACTATTAGTCACATGCTCTTTACAATCCACCAATTAATGATATTGATATATATCATTCTATAATGTACTCAAAATACCTTTCTAAGCATAAATGCAAAAGTCAAAAACATAAAAATTGATACACCTCATACGTGCAAAATATACAAATCCCAAAATATCAAAAACAAAATTGAAAGCATAATGGCACTAGCAAACTCACTTGTAACGCATCTAACAATTAGCATTCTTAAAATAAAATGAAATCAAAACCCAAAGTTCATAGAGAGTATGTTCCACATCAGACAATTTTGCTAGAAAAAATGAACAGATATCTGATTGAAATTGGACTAAAACATTCATACAGTCCAATTGGCATGGCTCAATGGTTGAGTGTCCACCTATGAACCAGGAAGTCATGCTTTAATTCCAGTCATGGCACATGCCCAGGTTCCAGGCTCAATCACTAGTATGGAGCATGCAGGAGGCAGCCCGGATCAATGATTCTCTCTCATCATTGATCTCTCTCTCTCCCCCTTTCCTTTCATCAATAAAAATATATTTAAAAAAAAACATTCACACAAATATTGACACTGTTGGCAGTGAATTTTTATTTTTCTTTTCTTTTTTTTTTTTTCTATTGTGTAAATTAAAGGCAACCTCAACCAGGGAGCTATCATGCCCTACCACTAATTCCTGGTTGCCCAGAACAGGAAGAGAAGTTCTGTGCAACTCCACCAGGAAGATGTTTTCTATTCTATAATACTACCCCAGGAGAAGGAATGAAGATTTTTCTTCCCATGGCAACAGCCCAGCCAATAACAGACTAGCACCGTCTGTCTAATGAAAAGCCATTACAATTCAAACTCCCAGTTACCTCCTCTGGACTCTTTCTTTTCAAATCCCACTTTTTGCTATAAAAGATGATTCTTCTCATTTGTTCTTTGGACTTACATATGGCCTTTGCCATATCTTGCAAATCCCAAGGTAATTGTCTGCTATTCCTGAGTAAACCCATTTTTGTTGAGAAAAAAGAAAACACTATGTTTTATTTTTAAGGTCAGCATTATATATACATGTTCTACAGTTTCCTTAACAAATATTTAGGTTTAATAAGAAATGGTAAACTTCAAAAACAACAATGAAAAAGAAAAAGAAAAAAATTAAAGTGTGTGTGACATTTACCCGTAAAACTTTTTATGTTATACTAGAGGCCCAGTACAGAAAATTCATACATAGGGGAAGGGGTTGTCCTTCAGCCAAATTTGCACCCTCTCCAATCTGGGACCCTTTGAGAGGTGTCCGACTGTGTATTTAGGCCAAATCCAGATAAGATGGCAGTCAGCCATCCCTTTCACAATCCAGGACTGCTGGCTCCCAAATGCTCACCTGCCTGCCTTTCCAATTGCCCCTAACCACTTCTGCCTGCCAGCCTGATCACCCCCTAATCTCTCCCCTGCCAGCCTGATTGATGCCTAACTGTTCCCCTGCTAGCCCGTTTGCCCCTAACTGCCCTACCCTGTGGGCCTGGTCACCTCTAATTGCCCTACACTTCAGGCCTGGTTCCTCCCAAATGCCCTCCCCTGCTGGCCATATTATTATGGCTATCTTGTGTCCACATGGAGGCAGGATCTTTTGATTACATGGGGCAGTCATCTTCTGTGTTGGAGTGATGGTCAATCTACATATTACTCTTTTATTAGATAGGATAGAGACCTGGTTCACAGGTTGGGGCCAGCTGGTTTTCCCTGAAGGGTGTCCTGGATCAAGGTGGCTATTCCCTTGGGGTGTGGGGTGGCCTGGGCCAGGGGCCTGTCATGGTTTGCAGGCTGGCCATGCCCCCCAGCAACCCAAGCTGAGGCCCTGGTATCTGGGATTTATTTATCTTCTACAATTGAAACTTTGTAGCCTGGAGTGGAGCCAAGGCTTCTGCTTGCACAGCCAATGAAACTTTGTTGCCTTAAGCAGAGGCCTTGCAGGTCAGGGTTTGTGGAAAGCTTGGCTTCCACCATCGCCAGGGGAAACCCAAGTCTTCCTCCTGTTCTCTTTGTGGCAGTAGCCATCTTGGTTGGGTTAATTTGCATACTTGCTATGATTGGCTGGTAGGTGTAGCTTGTGGGTGTAGCAGAGGTATAGTCAACTTGTATATTACTCTTTTATTAGATATAATCATTATATTGAATGGTGTTACCTATATATTCTCTGGTGGAAAATAAAAGCCTTCTTGTGGAAATGCTTTTTACCGATTACTGAATATAAAATTATATAAAGATAAGATATAAAGGATTTTAGAATGATCACATTTGACTCCACCTGAAACATGGATAATACAACACAGTTTACACACAGGATGAAAGCAAATATAGTGAGGGATAAAATAACACTACAGAAAGAAATATCCAGATAACCCTTTTGCCATTTAGTCCCCTTGAACTGATCCCAGAGTGAAGTGGTATATTATAAGTTAACAAATGAATAATCCACTGATTCTTCCACTAAAGGTAGCTTGCACACATTTAATCATTCAGTTCCTGCAATGGATGCACAAACAAAAACCTTTCCTGTTATTTGAGAGTAGAGCTGGGGACACTTGTGTTTGGAGTCTTTTGAGACAGTTATTTCAAACATTAGGGACAATTAGTTGTACCACTTGTTCCCAGATCTCACAGAAATGGTTGTTCAGTTTTATTCTAGGTGATTATGCTGTATATGAGAAGATGAGCCATAAACTGGTCATTGCTCAGAGGGCTGTATTCTACATATCTTAAATCTTATGCAGTTACTTGAGCTTTTAAAAAGCTTTCAACCAAACCAGTCTAACTTACTAAGGATGACTTATTTGGAGAAAACTTTAAAAGATATTTGTGAGAGTATTTTCCTTAATTTTGGTGAAAAAAATCTGTTTGCTGTTTTATATTTATTTCTCAGAAAATAAAATAAAAAAATTATCTCCTAATTTTATCTGTGATTATTGACTGAGTTAATACTTTTTGAAATTCATAAAAACAAAGAGGCATTTCTTAAAATTCATAAGACCATAACAAGCAAATACTCTATCAATATTGATTCTTTCAGTGAATTCTTTAGGTGTGCATGTCACTCTGTTGTATTCATGACTCACTGAGGGAAACTCAAATAATGCTAAACTAGAGGCCTGTGCCCTGAGATCATTCTATGTGAGAAATCCTTTATATTGAAAACATTTGATACTTCAGTACATGAATTTCTGGAATGCTGTCCAAAGAAATGTACATAAAATAATAATCTGCTTATGCCCTAATGTTTATAGGAACAGAATAAAACATAAATTGAAAACCCTTAGGGTCAACAAACCTTTATAAGTGTATTTCATTACAACAGGTCCTAGGATTACATCAGAGACCCATTTCTACAGTGTGAAGAAACGCTATTTTTGCCCTAAGTCAGAACCCACGTACATAAGCATCTTATGTCACTCACAAGGAGTACATACACAGCTGTAATAAAGGGAAAAAGTACACAAATTTAAAAGAAAAATAACAATTCCTGACCTTTACTTGACAGTAAATAATAAAAAAACATAAAGCACACATGTACATATGTCAAAATGATGGAACTTTTTAAAAAATAAATAAATAGGAGATGGCGATATAACCAAATATCTTGCCTGGAGACCAGCTTTTATTGGCAACAACATTTAATACAAGGTTATCAAGAGTTCAAGAATCAATAATTAATAAGAAAAAGCATCTTTCCAAGTAAGAGAATTTGTCTGTGAAATTTAACAACAGATATTCTTAGAGCTATAAGAAGCCCTGTACATGAATCATCTATTATTGGAACTATAATTTTAATAAAATATAAGCCACATCTTTATAACAAATAGCCTTGTAAATAAGAGATGCCTTCTGATTTCCACCAGTTAAGGAGTTAATTTTAAATATTTTCATTTATCATAATGGACAATAAAACACAAATTTTTAATTGAGAACTTCTAGGATTCATCACCTAATAATCCATGTAATTGTGAGGCTAATGTCAAAATATTTTTCAAAAGTTCATTTTATTTCTTATGAGACAAGGAACTTTCAATACTTGTGAGTTTCAGACTTCTTAAGATAGAAAGAACTTAACCGGAGAGAAACCAGGATGGCGGCATAGGTGAACACCTAAACTGCTGCCTCACACAACAATTTCAAAACTACAGCTAAAAGACAGAATGGACATCACCCAGAACCACAGGAAAGCTGGCTGAGTGGAAATTCTATAACTGGAAGGAAACAGAGGGGCTCACAGCGACTCAGCAGAGCTGCAAAAAGCTGAGATACAGAAACACGTACATGGAGAGAATGGGCAGCAGAGTGACTGGCTGGCTTCCTCTAGTGGGAGGGAGACAGAAAATCCCAACTACACTGAACCCCAGTTTCAGGTGACACTCATATGGGTGGCTCTTGGACTGTCATGAAAATAGAGGATTACACAAAAGCTTAGGGGAGCTGAGAAAGGCAGAGGTCTGAAAGTACGCGAGTGTGAGTGCACACCAAAGGGCTGACTGCTGATTGTGCTGCTGGTTTTCTCTAGTGGGAGGAAGTTAGAATCTCCCAACTGCACTAAAATCCAGATCAGACTGCACTGAAGCCCAGTTTTGGGTGAGACCCTGGGGACCCAGACTCATACGGGTCCCTGGAGTGCACAGAAACTCAGAGGAGCTGTGAAAGGAAGAGGTCTGGAGCTGCGTAAGCGTGAGTGGGCACAGAGAGGGCTGTAGCAATTACCGAAGGACACTGAGACCCAAGGGCTGCATAGGGCAGGACTGACTGGAAGTGGGAAGCTAAGGCTGTCTGCTCAGCTCTGAGACTCTGCCCCATCCAAGCTGAACACAAAGGCTTTTGCAATCTTGAAAGTCTTGTATCATAAGGCTGACTCCAGCACAGTTCTTCTGGAGTAGACACAGCTGATCCTCACAACCAATTGGCCTGGAGGTCAATTCCCCCCCAAAGTAATACCAACAACAATCAAGACTTGACTTTGTGTACAACAAGGCTATACACACAGTCCACAAAGGAGTGCACCAACAAAGTCCATCTCAGGTAACAGGGGAAGTGGAGCTACTAGTCCATATAGGACACCTAGCACACAAAGCTACTCTACCAACTCAGGGAAGCAGCGAAAATGCAGAGAAAAAGGAACAGATCACAAACAAAAGAAATGAAAAAAAAAACAAAACAAAACACAAATGACTGAATAGAGTTCAAAACCACAGTTATAAGGTTTTTCAAGAATTTCCTAGAAAAGATGAATAAATTTAGTGAGACCTAAACAGGAGATGAAAAAGGAACAACTAGAGATGAAAAAGAACCAACTAGAAATTAAACATACACTGACTGAAATAGAGACCAAACAGCAGATTAGAGGAATGCAAGAATAAAGTCAAAGATTTTAAATACAAACAAGCAGAAAAGACTCAACTAGAAAAGCAAAAATAAAAAAGAACCCAAAATATTAAGATAGTATACGGAGCCTCTGGGACAACTTCAAGCATACCAACATCAGAATTGTGGGAGTGCCAGAAGAAGAGAGAGAGCAAGATACTGAAAACATATTTGAAGAAATAGTGACTGAAAACTTGCCCCACCTGGTGAAAGAATAGACTTACAAAGCCAGGAAGTGCACAGAACCCCAAACAAAAGGGATGCAAAGAGGACCACACCAAGACACATCATTGTTAAAATACCAAGAGCAAAAGACAAAGAGAGAATCTTAAAAGTAGCAAGAGAAAAACAGTAAATTACCTACAAGGGAGAACCCATATGATTGTCAGCTGATTTCTCAACAGAAACTATGCAGACCAGATGGGAGTGGCAATACATATTCAAAGTGATGAATAGCAAGAACCTACAACCGAGATTATTCTACTCAGCAAAGCTATCACAAAATTGAAGGTCAGATAAAGAGCTTCACAGATAAGAAAAAAACTAAAGGAGTTCATCAACACTAAAACAGTATTATATGAAATGCTCAAAGGTATTCTTTAAGAAGAGGAAGAAGAAAAGGGTAAAGATAAAAATTAGGAACAACAAATATCTATCTATCAACAAGTGAATCTAAAAATCAAGTGAATTGCAAATCTGATGAACAGAATAAACTGGTGAATATAATAGAATCAGGGGCATAGAAAGGGAGTGGACTGATAATTCTCAGGGAGAAAGGGGTGAGGCAGGTGCAGGGAGAGAGAGACTGGACAAAAATCATACACCTCTGGATGAGGATAATGGTGGGTGGAGGTAAGGACAGAGGGAAGGTTGGGAGCCCGGTGGAGAGGAGTTATGGGGCGGGGGGAAGGAGGGAGAGAAACAATTGTAATAATCTGAACAATAAAGATTTATTTAAAAAAATAATAAGAAGAAAGAGCTTATGAGGAACTAAGATGGCAGCATAAGATATACATCTGTACATGCTGTCTCTCACAACTACACCAAAACTACAATTAAAAGACAAAACCACTATCCCCAGAACCATGGGAAAGCTGGCAGAGTGGAAATTCTACAACTAGAAGGAAAGGAAAAAGTGCATTCAGACCTGGTAGGATGTGCAGATGCTCAGAAAGGCATCTTCATACCCACTTGAATCGTGCTGGCTTGTGCTGTTGTTTTTTAATTGGGAGGGAGTTACAAGTTCCTGACTCTCTGAACTCCAGTTTCTGGTGAGATTCTGGGGACCCAGACTCATATAGGGAGAAACTGGACTGTCTGCTATCAGGTCCGAAAGGGAAGGTGGCTCTCTTGCAGAGTTGCACACTAGAATCATTATTTACTGCACTGGGGTGTGGGACACAGGACACTGAACAGAACACAGCAGAGAAGGCTGACTGGCAGCCATCGCTATTTGCCATGTCCTAGCCTAGAGACTCCCTGAGACCCCGCCCCACCCAATTTACAAACCCACCCAGCTGTGTAGTGACTTTTGCATATGAATAGTCTGCCCTCTGGTAGTTTAACCTAACAAATTGCAACTGGGTCAGACAACTCCAAAACTTCCAAACTCCAAGCAAAGAGGAGAAACCAACTGCAAATCTTCCAAACTCCAAGCAAAGAGAAGAAATCTGCAGAGCTCCCTGTAGCTCCTGCTGGGTGGCCTCAGACACTAGCTGACTTGCATCTCCTTGGAGATCCAGGAACCAGAGTATCTAGAGGTCAGTGTGAGACGACACCAGATTTCAACCCCTCACATGCATAAGTGGCACACACAAGAGGCAGACTTGGTGAGCACCAAAGCCCCACTGAAGCAAGTTCTGCCCCATCGGGATGTCTCCAGCACAGCAGTTTTCCATTAATAGACACAGCTAAGCCTCACGGTCAGTTGGCTTAGAGGTCAATTCCTCCCAGTGTACCAATAGCAATCAAGGCTTAACTACAACAAGACTGTGAACCAAGCCCACAAAGGGGTACGCCAAGAGTGTCCACCTCAGGTGATTGGGGAGGTGGAGCTACTGGGCCCTAAGGACAACTAGCACACAAAGCCACTCCATCAACACTGGGAAGCAGCCAAAATGCGGAGACCAAGAAACATGTCCCAAATGAAAGAAATGGAGGAAAGCAAATGACTGGACAGAGTTCAAAACCACACTTATAAGGTTACTCAAGAATCTTCTACAAACTGCTGACAAACTTATTGAGAACTCTGAGAAACTTAGTGAGATCTTCAAAGATCTTAATGAGAACATTAAAAAAAATGGAAAAGGACCAGTCAGAAATTAAGCATGCACTGCCTGAAATAAAAAATAATATATAGAAATCCAACAGCAGACTAGAGGACCCCAAGAATCAAATCAAAGATCTGAAATATGAGGAAGCAAAAAACACCCTAACAGAAAAACAAAAAGAAAAAAGAGTCCAAAAATGTGAAGATAGTGTAAGGAGCCTCTGGGACAACTTCAAGCATACCAACATCAGAATTATGAGGGTGCCAGAAGAAGAGAGGGAGCAAGATACTGAAAATCTATTTGAAGAAATAATGACTGAAAACTTTCCCTATCTGTGAAAGAAATGGACTTACAAGTCCAGGAAGCACACAGAACACCAAACAAAAAGAATCCAAAGAGGACCACACCAAGACACATCATAATTAAAATGCCAAAGGTAAAAAACAAATAGAGAATTTTGAAAGCAGCAAGAGAAAAACAGTTAGTTACCTACAGGGGGTAACCATATGACTGTCAGCTGAGTTTTCAACAGAAACTATGCAGGCCAGAAGGGAGTGGCAGGAAATATTCAAAGTGATGAATAGCAAGAACCTACAATCAAGAGTGCTCTACTCAGCAAAGCTATCATTCAGAATTGAAGGTCAGATAAAGAGCTTCACAGAATAGAAAAAGCTAAAGGATTTCATCACCACCAAACCAGGATTATATGAAATACTGAAGGGTTTTCTTTAAGAATAGGAAGAAGAATAAAAAGGTAAAGATAAAAATTATGAACAGAGTGATAACAAATATATACCTATTAACAAGTGAATCTAAACATCAAGTGAATAAAAAAATTCGATGAACAGAATAAATTGATGAATATAATAGAATTAGGGGCATAAAAAGGGAATGCACTAAAAATTCTCGGGGGAAAGGAGGAGTAAGTGGTGCAGGAAGAGATTTGACAAAAATCTTACACCTATGGATTAGGACAGTGGCGAGGGTTAATGGTATGGGGTGGGGGGTAATCAGGTGGAGGGGAGCTATGGAGGGGGAAAGAACATCTGTAATAAACTGAACAATAAAGATTTATTTAAAAAAGAAAGAAAGAAAGAAAGAAAGAAAGAAAGAAAGAAAGAAAGAAAGAAAGAAAGAAAGAAAAAAAGGAAGGAAGGAAGGAAGGAAGGAAGGAAGGAAGGAAGGAAGGAAGGAAGGAAGGAAGGAAGGAAGAAAGAACCTAGTATGGGAGTTTGTTCCCAATAGGATAAGCAAAGATTAGAGCAAATATCAATCTAATTGGAAAAGAAGGAAATCCCTTCAAGGAGCAGAGAAAAGGTAACCAACTAAGAGGATGTAATGTTAGCCATACCTCAAAGCTAGAGAAAAATAAAGGTATGTGTGCAGATAGAGGAGATTTATCCAAATTAGAAAAGGATGAGCAACATGCAGTTATTGTTTGTGTACTAAGACTTGAGGAAAACATGAGAGGAGAGATGGATGGTCAAGAAGGTTGATTAAAACTCGTGTTTACCAAACAAGGAGATGCACAGAAAAACAGCATATTGCAAAGTCTAACTTTCCTAATAGCTTCCATTGTGTTTGATGCAGACAAAATGGTATAGGAATATTTAATTTGCATCACCAAAAATACTGCCAGAGGTCTCTCTTTGATGTGTCATTGAAAAGATTTAAGTGCAGATTTAAAACTGGTGAACAGCTTGTATAAATACAATAAAGTTTAGTATTAAGAAAATGCCATGATTATTTTTTAGTGACAGTCGCCTTTTATGGAGCATAGATAATGTGCCAGGCTCTATTTGAAACTCTTTTGGTACATTATTTCATTCATCATTTCTGCAGCTTTAGGATATGGTGGAACAGAGAGTCAGGATCCTTAAGCAGCTTGCCCATGGAAGTTTGCCCATATCTGAACTTGAGGCTGACTCTATGCTCTTTCATCTCTGCTGCACTCCTCCTCCTTTTATTATAAAGATTTCTTTAATAAGATAAAAAAATGTCCTTGATTTGTGCTAAGTATAGGTTTCATATATTCCTTAAATGCATTTCGAAAGAACATTTGGTTCGGTTCACCAGTAGCCAGAAAATTATTGAAGATCATCTTTTGATATTGCTAAATTAATCATAAAAATTGTTTATACTCCTAAGCTAAAATGGATAGCAGAGGAAAATATTTTGTTACCTTAGGAAAATTGAAAGTTTAAAATAAAAAGAAGAGATATTGAGTTGAATTATTCATATTTTCATCCCTTGAATTTAATACAATGCATGGTACATAGTGAGCTCTCTTTCTGTGTTTTGTTTTGTTTTGTTTTGTTGTTGAAGAAGAAAACAGTTTTGTACTCTTAATTCAACAAGCCATTTAATTTTCATTGGATAACTCTGTACAGAAATTCCACTCCTAAGTACTTCTAAGTTTCTCTGTAATTGAATGGCATCATATAATTGGATTATCACCATCTTAGCCAAAAGCTAGCATATTATTAAGACAAATACATGAGAAATTGGAAATTATAAACACTATGAAGATTAAGACCTGCTCATCTAAATCCCTTAGCTAAAATAATTTCCTCTGTGAATACAAATGATTCCAATGCTAATTTCCTACATCTGACAAAGAGAAAATACTATTTGAAGTCCAATAGACAAAGCAATAGTCACACTACCAGGAAAAAAAGCACACATGAAATGTTATTTAGCAAGTTATAGATTAAGAAGTACAGGGGAATATCTTACAAAAAGAACCGGGAAAAGTCAGTTATAAATCATTCAAAAGCTGTTCATTCATTTTAAATATGAATATTGCCTATGGATATGACTTTGTGTTGTTGGTAACACAATCCCCCTGTACACATTCATCCTTATCCTTATATTCAAACAGTGTGCATTCATCAGCTGCCACCCATCATAATTATCATTTGACTCTACAGGCTACAATGGATGTAAAATATTTAATAACTGTGTTAACATTGTAGAACTATGTAAATGAAGTCACTGTTAATTCAAAGGATAGCCTTATTCTTCACCTGACTGTAGGGGATTTCCAGATTCATTTGTGTGGTTAACTAGAGGGTTGGTTAATGTAAAGTTTGAAACAGAAGTGTAGTTCGAACACCCCTACAAATCCCTACTGACAGGTGATATTAGCACATTCTTGTCTTTGCAGTTCCTCTTTCCATTTCCCACCCAAATAGCGACTAATCAAAGTAGTTTTTGGGTTTCAAATATCAGAAGCAGGCTTGCTGTCGGGGTCCATTAGCTGAGCTTTTCGGAGCTAACTGCTAAGCACACAGGTCCTGGGTTTCATTTTGATAAGAATTGGTAAAACTTTGCACAGAGAAAAATTCAATAGTGTGGCCAGACTGTGGGTAAAGACAGGGAAGGAGACCTCTTGGGAACAGATGTGCAACTCAGTCCATATAACTGCATAATCATTCCAGACTAAACAACTTAGTCTTCTCCTACTGGCTGTAAAAATTATTTCTAAAAAGGATAAATGGTGTGTAAATGAGAGATCCTGCAATTTGAATCTTATTGTTCATGTCTATGAGTTTCTGTAAGTCCTTTTTACTTTTTTTATTGTGTTACATGTATACATATCTCCCCATTGCCCCCCTCCCTCCCAGGCATACCCCAACACCCCAGGGTCTATGTTCATTGGTTATGCTTATATGCATAGATACAAGTCCTTTGATTGATCTCTTATCTACCCCATCTCTCCTTAATCTTCCTGCTATAATATCACAGTCTGTTTGATGCTTTACTGCCTCTGTATCTATCCTTTTGTTAATCAGTTTATAATGTTCTCTATTATCCACAAATGAGGGAGAACATGTGGTGCTTCTCCTTCATTGACTGGCTTATTTCACTAAGCATAAGGCTCTCCAGTTCCATCCATGTTGCTGCAAATGGTGAGAGTTCTTTCTTTTTAATGGCAGCACAGAATTCCATTGTGTAGATGTACCACAGTTTTCTGATCCACTCACTCACCTGCTTACGGGCACCTAGGCTGTTTCCAAATTGTAGCTATTGTAAATTGTGCTGCTATGAACATAGGGGTGCATAAATCCTTTCTGATTGGTGTTTGTAATTTCTTAGGATAAATTCCTAATAGTGGTATTGTTGGGTCAAATGGGAGATTCATTTTTAGTTTTTTAAGAAAACTCCATACTGTTCTCCACAGTGGCTGCACCAGTCTGCATTCCCACCAACAGTGCACAAGGGTTCCTTTTTCTCTGCATCCTCGCCAACACTTGTCGTTTGTTGATTTGTTGATGCTTGCCATTCTGACCGGTGTAAGAGGGTATCGCACTGTTGTTTTGATTTGCATCTCTCAGATGATTAGTGACTCTGAACATGTTTTCACGTGTCTCTTGGCCTTCCTTCTGTCGTCTTTCAAAAAGGTTCTATTTAGGTCCGTTGCCCATTTTCTTATTGGATCGTTTACCTTCCTTTTATTAAGTTGTATAAGTTGGCTGTAGATGTTGGAAATTAAACTTTTATCAGTGATAATATTTGCAAATATGTTCTCCCATACAGTGGTCTTTCTTGTTGTTTTGTTGATGGTTTCTTTTGCTGTACAAAAGCTTTTTATTTTGATGTAGTCCCATTTGTTTATTTTATTTTTTTTAGCTTCCATTGCCTTTGGAGCAGTATCAGTGAAGAAGTTCTTTCGGCATATGTCTGAGATTGTGCTGCCTGTGGATTCCTCTAGTATTTTTATGGTTTCCCTTCTAATTTTTAAGTCCTGTATCCATTTTGAGTTTATTTTTGTATTTTGTGTAAGTTGGTGGTCCAGTTTCATTTTTTTTTTTTTTGCATGTATCTGTCCAATTTTCCCAACACCATTTGTTGAAGAGGCTATCTTGACTCCATTGTATGTTCATGCCTCTTTGTCAAATATTAGTTGAGCATCGTGGTTTGGGTGGATATCTGGATTCTCTATCCTATTCCATTGGTCTATGTTTCTGTTCTTGTGCCAATACCAGGCTGTTTTGAGAACAGTTGCTTTGTAATATAGCTTGAAATCTGGTATTGAGATCCCACCTACTTTATTCTTCTTGCCTTTTTACTTTTGACTATCATCTAATAGCAGCAGCATTTTTTACTTTTGGCTATTATTGTATTAGCAATATTCATCAACAGTTTCAGTGAATGGAAACACTAGGCTTTGCACGGAAGATTTTAAATAGTAGATTGCCCCCCTTTTGTTTCCTGCTATACATTTCTTGACATATCTCATGCTGTGTACTTAGCAAATGCAAATTCAGGCCATTTTCATCTAAGCCAAATATAATTACAAAGTAATGTATGCTGCCAATAAATAAATAAATGAATAAATATGTAAATAAGTAAATAATAGGGCGGTGCTTTCCAAAGTCAAAGAGAAAATCCTCTAGAGACTGGATATTACTTTTCCTACTGGATTGGAAAAGTCAGAGCTGACGATGCTTTTGGCCTTGGCACAAAGTTTAGCTGAGATATTCCCTGCATATGTATTTTTTAAGGCATAGAGTACTTCATATCTTATATTTATATTTTATTCCTATTTCTTTAATTCAGTAGCACAGTCTTGGAGATGGGCAGGAGATTAAAGATCACAAAGTTCAGAGTTCTGTCCACTCTATGACTAAGATTTTTAAATGAGCACAATATAGACCTCACTGTGCTGGGCACTAGGAAATACATAGATGATCATTTGCACAATTGCCCTTGAGGAATTTGTCATGTAGATTCATTCTAATTTCCCACCTATATAATTCCTTTCATTTCATCAACATTTATTTTCTTAATGTGTTACCATTATGATATCTTGCTCATTTACGTTTGTACTTGTTTCTGAGTCTGTGTCATTAGAATGTCAGCCCATGGAGGGTAGTATGTTTTCTTATGTTTCCACTGCTCAAAATCCCAGCACCTACAACAGTGTCTGTTAACTAACCTACACTCAAGAGTGGTGGCTAACTAAAAAAATAAATAGTCATAGTTTGCTGTGATGAGCAAATGAGATGATTTGTGTAAAGACCTAGCTTTGCCTTATACATATTTGTGTGTTAATAAATATCTGTGGGATGAATCCCATCTAATAAAAGAGCAACATGCAAATTCACCATACCTCCATTATACCACAAGCCATGCCCACCAGCCAATCAGGAGCAAGTATGAAATTAACCCCAACTAATATGGCTGTGGCCATGGAGAGAACAGGAAAGAGGCTTGGGTTTCCCTGGCGATGGAGGAAGCCAAGCTTTCCCCCCACCCTGGTGGGCCCAGTCCTCCACTCAAGTCTACAGAGTTTCAATTATAGAAAATAAATGAATCTCAACTAAAGTGGTGGCAGTCACAGAGCTGGAGAGAGCAGGAGGCTAGGGTTGGCTCTGGAGATGGAGGAAGCCAAGCTTTCCACAGCACTGGCCTGTCTTAGTCACCCCTTAAGGCTACAAACTTTCAATTATAGAAGATAAATAAATCCCAACAGAAATGGCTGCTGCCATGGAGTGAGCAGGAAGCTTGGCTCCGCTCTAGGCTACAAAGTTTCAATTATAGAAGATAAATAAATCCCAGATACTAAGGCCTCTGCTTGGGTCACTGAAGGGCGCAGCCGGCCTTCCAACCACCACATGTCCCTCACCCAGGCCATCCTCTACATCAAGGGAACCCCCACACTGATATAGGACACCCTTCAGGGCAAACCAGCTGACTCCACCCATGCACCAGGCCTCTCTCCTGTCTAATAAAAGTGTAATATGCAGATTGACCATCACTCCAACACATAAGGTGGCTGCCCCTATGTAGTCAAAGATCCTGCCCCTATGTGGACATAAGATGCTCACCACAAGATGACCAGCAGGGGAAGACAGTTGGGAGGGACCAGGCCTGCAAGTGAGGGCAGTTGGGAGTGATGAAGCCTTCAGGGGAGGGCAATTAGGGGTGACCAGGCTTGTAGGGGAGGGCAGTTAGGTGTGACCAGGCCTGCAGGTTAGGGCAGTTAGAGGTAAATAGGCTA
The DNA here is from genome assembly GCA_004026805.1 of Lasiurus borealis. Lineage (NCBI taxonomy): Eukaryota > Metazoa > Chordata > Mammalia > Chiroptera > Vespertilionidae > Lasiurus > Lasiurus borealis. The sequence continues at coordinate 6,689 of PVJN01030365.1, read as the reverse complement.
GCAGGGGAGCAGTTAAGCATCAATCAGGCTATCAAGGAGAGTGGTTAGGGGGTGATCAAGCTGGCAGGCAAAAGGAGTTAGGGCAATCAGGAAGGTGAGCAGTTGGGATCCAGCAGTCCCTGGATTGTGAGAGGAATGTCCGACTGCCCGTTTAGGATTGAGCCTAAACGAGCAGTCGGACATCCCTTGAAGGGTTCCATATTGGAGAGTGTGCAGGCTGGGCTGATGGATAACCCCCCCCCGCCCCCCTGTGCACAAATTTCATGCATTGGGCCTCTAGTAAATTAATAAGACTTATAGAAATAATGCTCTATTAGGGCTATAAGGAAAGTCCTCTGTGTCTACAGAGAAAGGAATGATTTAAGTTCATCTAGGAGGTCTGGGGAAAGGCCTCAGAAAAAGCAGTCTTGAAGTAGACCCTTGAATGATAGTTAGAGTTTTGATAGCCAAGGGAGTAATATGTGGAAAGAAGAGCAGGCACAGAGGCAGAGTAGCAAGATCTTGAACCTATGAGTATGCCTTGTGGTATGTGCCCAAAGTACTAGGCAGGGAATGAGTCTGAAGAGAAAGATACAGGGCAAATCAGAGGGTTTTCCATGTAGAGGTAGCATATGAACTTCCATTATTGCTGACTACACGGCTCAAGATGCTAAAGAAACAGAAATGAGCCTATCATCAAGGTTGCTGCTTTCAGTAAGCTCTCATCCTGACCATCCTTTGCCTACAGACAAGAAACCAAGTCCTCAAAAGGCTAAATATCATCATCATTGGCAGTCTGGTGCCTAGAGCCTAGGTCTCTAGATATACTCTACCACATTGCACTAACTTGCTCTTCTTTCCACGTATTACTCCCTTGGCTATTGAAACTTTATCATTCAAGAGTCAACTTCAAGACTGCTTCTTCTGAGGCTTTTCCCCAGACCTTCTAGATGAACTTAAATCATTTCTTTCTCTGTATATACACAAGATTTTCCTTAGAGCCCTAATAGAACATTTATTTCTATATGTCGTATTAATTTATTCATCCCACAAATATTTATTAACACACAAATATGTACAAGGCAAAGCTAGGGCTTTATATACAAATCATCTCATTTGCTCATCACAGCAATCTTGTGACTATTTATTTATTTATTTATTTAATATATTTTATTGATTTTTTACAGAGAGGAAGGGAGAGGGATAGAAAGTCAGAAACATCGATGAGAGAGAGACATTGATCAGCCTCCTCCTGCACACCCCGCACTGGAGATGTGCCCGCAAGCAAGGTACATGCCCCCGACCGGAATCGAACCCAGGACCTTTCAGTCCCCAGGCCGACGCTCTATCCACTAAGTCAAACCGGTCTCGGCTCATGACTATTTTTTCATTTAGCACTCACCCCTATCTACATGCTTCCCTTTCTGTGTGTTTTAAAAAAAGAAAACTGTTTTTGTCATCTGGACTTCAGTGATCTTACAACATAATGTAATCCCTAGAAAACAAATAGTAAACAACAAATAGTTATTCTGAGAGATGAGAATAGTAGGAACAATCTGAAGACAAGAAATTCTTCTGTTGATTTAGAAAAACATTTTGGAATGTCCATAATCTTGTAAGATAATTTTAGAATTAAAAGTTATTCCTTATTTTGGTAATCAACCCCCCTAAAATGATAATAGCATTCTTCATTTCTTCACTCAAATACAATTTAGTTTTATCTTGTCCCTCAGCAGGGTACAAGATTACCTTTCTTCTTAAAAGAAGAGTTAGAATGTTTGCTTGATGAGAGGTTTCAATAGATAAGACCCTCTTAAGTAATTTATGATAACCCCTGAGGTTGGTCAGCAGGAATTGATTCAGTGGGATTACTGAAACCGATCTCTAAACCCAGCAGGGGTCATAAAAATGCTGGAATACAAATAGGTCTGGACAGCTTTCATCAGAGGATCTCTGAGTACAAACAAATAAAAGCAAACTCCATGCTTTTAAATGAAGAGCAGGAGTTAAGACACTACTTTGCTATTCACCTTGCAGTTATTTTGTTTGGTAGAAATATTTGATAATTACTGGGTTAAAGCATTTTTAAAACGTGGCTTTTGTGACCGAGAGTACTCAATACCTAATGCTACACTGAACATTGACTGAGTGACTTTGGGGAAAGTAGACTCTATAGTAGACATTATTCCTGATTTGCAAAATAACTCTCCCCCCCTCCCCTCACCCCCCAGGACCCTTTAAAATAAATGAGGATTAAATTAGGTAATTCATGTGAAACTAACTGGCCCAGGTGAACCTTCATTGCATTCTTTCTCAAAACAGTACAGTCTTTCCAATATATTACCTTTCTACTGGAAAGATGGCCATATTAATATCTCTGAAAAAGTGGGAATCACCAGTTACAAGTTCTAGGGTCAGACTCTCTGGATTCAGCCCCACTCCACACTGACCAGTTAGTCCTTGTACCCATTACTTAATTTTCTTTGTGTCTTAATATTCTAATCTGAAAATGGGATAATCATAATTCCTATCTCAAAGGAATATTTTGATGGTAAAACAGATCATTTTATGTAAAACTGATAGAAAAGTAATGACACATAGAAAGTCTTAGATTTAACACATTTCCATGTTTCTTTCCTTGAGGAAAAAAATGTTGATTGGTCCATCCAATCCATCCAACTTACAATAATCTAATATACTATCACCTAAAATTCTCACTGAGATTTTGAAAATTTCATGAAGTTTTAACACCTCTCATCTCATTTCATTCTCCCTGATACCATGTGCACTAGGTGTAAGCAGAGATACATTAGATAAAATGTATCTAATGTATTTTGCATCTTTTCAAAGACATCTGATTTCCTGACTGCTCATCCTTGCAACAATTAGGCAAAAGGATGTATAACCACTTCTTGGCTTTTTCTCTGGGGATAGAATGCATTCCCCAGCTCCATATCTATCTCTAGTAGCCTCCCTGCAAAAGTAGTTCTGTCCTATTTCACAGCAAATGATTTAGTCCTTACTGCTTGCTAAGCATTGTTTTGGGCATTGGATACACTTAGTAAACAAACCATGGTCAATTTGGTCATGAGAGGAACAGATGAGACGGGAACTGATTAACATAAATATACTCTGAGAAACAGATGTACACAAAAGCCAGATGAAAATTACCATACATATATAAAATTGTTATTTATATGTCCTGGACAACTCAAACAAAAATATTTAAAAGTGCAAGAACTAACTTTAAAAAGTATTGAAAAACTTAAATATAAAATCTATCTATGCATATGCAAAGTACTAAGAGTAGAAGCTCAGCCCATTCTTGGACTGGGTCATCTTTTAACCAGGCTTCTATATTTTGGCAAAACATGTCTACATCCAAACTAATTACTGCTCTTTCTAACTCATGAATTATAATTTGTAATATAGGAGCTAGGCAGGACTTTTCAAATCACTGACAAAGGCTTTCAACTTATAGGCACTCTGAAGCCCCTCTCTTCTGGGTCTCTCTTTTCTGGGCTTCTCCCTGGTGCCTGACTTATGGGAGGAGTGTACTTTCTGCTCCCTTGATGTCAGGTTTGGCCATGTGACTTTTTTTGACCAATATAATGTGAGGAAAATCTTTAAAAACATTTTGCAGATGGCATGATATTGCATATAGAGACCCTAAAGATTCTACTAAAAACTACTAGAACTGATAATTGAATACAGTAAAGAAGCTGGAGAAAAAATAAATATCCAGAAATCAGTTGCATTTATATATACCAATAATGAACTATCAAAAATGGAAACCAAGAAGACAATCACATTTGCAATTGCATGAAAAAAATACCTAGAAATAAATTTGACCAAGGATGTAAAAGACCTGTACTTATTATACTGAAAAAATAAACTGAAGAAAATACAATTAAGTAGAAACATATACCATGCTCATAAATAGGAAGAATTATGATCATTAAAATGCCCAGACTAGCCAAGACCAGTTTGGCTCAGTGGATAGAGCATCGGCTTGCGGACTGAAAGGTCCCGGGTTTGATTCCGATTGGGGGCATGTACCTTGCTTGCGGGCACATCTCCACTGTGGGGCATGCAGGAGGCAGCTGATTAATGTCTCTCTCTCAATGATGTTTCTGACTTTCTATCTCTCTCACTTTCTCTCTGTAAAAAATCAATAAAATATATTTTTTTACAAAATATAAAAAAATGCCCACAATAGCCAAAGCAATCTATAGATTCAACACAATCCCTATAAAGGTATTAATAGCATATTTCACAGAACTAGAACAAATATTCCAAACATTTATATGGAACCACAAAAACAAAACAAAACAAAAATAGCCACAGCCATCTTGAGAAAGAACAAAGTTGGAGGAATCAAACTACCTGATATCAAACTATACTTCAAGGCCACAGTAATCAAAACAGCATGATACTTGCATAAAAACTGACATATAGGTCAATGGAATAGAACACAGAGCCCAGGAATAAACCTACTCCTTTATGTTCAATTAATGTTTCACAAAGGAGGCAAAAACATATAATTGGGTAAAGATGGTCTATTAGATAAGTGGTGTTGAGAATATTGGGTAGATACCTGCAAAAAAAAAAATGAAACTAGCCCTGGCCAGTGTTCAGTTGTTGGAACATTGTACCAGGCAATGAAAGGTTACCAGGTTTGACTCTTGGTCAGGGCACATGCATAGGTTGCAGGTTTGATCACTGGTTGGGGCACATTTGAGAGGAGACTGATCAATGTTTCCTTCTATCTCTCTCATCTTCCTCTCTCTCTAAAATCAATAAAAATAATACCCTGGGGTGAGGATTAACTAAAGGAAAATAAATTAGATAACTTTCTTACATGATACAGATAAATAAACTCAAAATGGATTAAAGAAGACTTAAGTGTAAGTAGCAAAACCAAAAAATCTTAGAATATATAGGCAGTAAAATTTCAGACATAGCAATATGTCTTTGGATATATATCTCCTTGGGCAAGGGAAACAAAAGAAAAAATAAACAAATAGGATTATATTAAACTAAAAACCTTTTGCACAGGAAACCATTAGCAAAATGAAAAGATAATGACAACCCACTGAATGGGATGTAATGATACATGTGATAAGGGGTTAATATCCAAAATTTACAAAGAACTTACACAATTCAACATCAGGAAAACAAACAATCCAATTAAAAAATGGGCCAAGGATCTGAATAGACACTTCTCCAAAGAGGACTTAAGGATGGCCAACAGACACGAAAAGATGTTCAACCTCACTAATCATTCATAAATGCAAATTAAAACCACAATGAGCTATCATCTCACACCAATCAAAATGACTATTGTCAATAAATACACAAGTGCTAGTGAGGTTGTGAAGAAAAGGCAACTACTGGTACGAATGCAGAATGGGGAAGCCACTCTGGAAAGCAGTATGGAATTACTTAAAAAAATATTAAAAATGGAACTACCGACGGGAGGAGCCAAGATGGCGGCATAGGTAAACACCTACACTGCTGCCCCGCACAACAATTTCAAAACTACAATTAAAAGACAGAACGGACATCATCCAGAACCACAGGAAAGCTGGCTGAGTGGAAGTTCTACAGCTAGAGGGAAAGAGAGGGGCTCACGGATACCCAGAGGAACTGCAAAAAGCTGAGGTACGGAGACGCGCGCGCTGAGAGAGCGGGTGCCCGAGTACCTGGCTGGCTTTCTCTGACGGGAGGGAAACGGAGACCCCCAACGGTATTGAACCCTTTATCCTACGACACTAAACCGCAGATCCAGCCGAAACTCATACGGGGGGAGTTTGGACTGTGAAAAGGGAGAAGTGCACAGAAACTTAGGGGAGTCGCTTCGGCGCGTACGCGCACACACAGGGCGCCGGCGCCACACTGAGGACAGATTGCTGATTCTGCCGCTGGCTTTTGCTACTGGGAGGGAGACAGACCCTCCCAACTGCGCCACTTCTGAGTCCACTGAGCCCCTGTTTCGGGCGAAACCCTGGAGACCTGGACTCCTGTGGTCCTGGTGCGCAGGGTAGCAGGGTAGCTGGAAAGGCAGCGGTCTGGAGGCACTGCGAGCGCACACGTGCGCGCACAAGGACCGCTCCAGTGATTACCCAGTCACGTGAGACTCGGGGGCCATGGAGGGCGGGGCCGACTGGAAGGCAAGGCGGTCCCTTAAGCCCTGAGACTCCACCCATCCCAAGCTCAACAGAGGCTTCTGTGGTCTTGCAAGTAAAAAAGTTTCCCCGACTTAGTGAAAATGCCAAATCAAGGGAAGGGACCAAAAACAAAAGAAATGGAGGAAAAAAAACGACTGGATATAGAGTTCAAAACCATGTTTATAAGGTCTCTCAAGAATATGGTAGAGAAGATGGATAAACTTAGCGAAAGCCTACTAGAGATGCTAGAGATGATGCATAAAATTAGCAAGCCCCAAGAGGAGATGAAAAAGGACCAACTAGGGACACTAACTGAAATAAAAAATATACAGAATCCTAAGAGCAGACTAGAGAAAGGCAAGAATCAAGTCAAAAATTGGAAATATAAAGAGACAGAAAACACTCAACTGGAAAAGCAAGAAGAGAAAAGAATCCAAAAATGTGAATATAATGTAAGGAGACTCTGGGACAGCTTCAAGCGTACCAACATCAGAATTGTGGGGGTGCCAGAGGAAGAGAGAGAGCAAGATACTGAAAATC
>PVJN01030364.1:0-24973 GCA_004026805.1 Lasiurus borealis | reverse complement strand
TATTACATACTGATCCACTTCTAATTTTAATTTATTAAAGCAGATTCAAAACACTAGGAAAGTATTTATCTTAAAATTCCATAATAAGTTCTGAAAAAGCAACAATTTCTATTTTTCCCCAGTATTTATACATATTTTTTTCACAATTAATTTGACAGATATAATAACTTCCTATTCCTACTTTTAAAAGTTATTTCATAACTAATTTCATGTATTTTGACTCGTTCTCATATTTATCATTTAATGGGTACACACTATCCTTTTGTGTTGCTGTATCTATTGTTAGGGATTTCAAATGTTTACAGTTAACTTTGATGAAGAGCCCTATTATAAACAGCTTTGTACTTGTAGTTTATTTTTTCTTCCTTTAATTTACCCCCTTGGGATAAATTCTCATGCTTGAGAGGAACTGGGTCAAAGTGTAGAAACATTTGCATTTACCAAATTGCCTCCAAAGTATAAAGCTCCCTGCAAAGGCTGAGCAAGGAGCCTTTCTCCTGAGAACAAACAGCACTAGACTCTGCTTTGCTTTTTCTCATTATTGGCCTGAATACAGTGAGAACCAGCTAGCTAATCAATAATAACAACAACTATAATGTATTATTAGTGTCAGTGTGAAATGCTACTTCATTATTATTTCAATTCATTTGCTAACAAGCAAGCTCAAACTTTAAATTGTTAAATATTTATTTTCTCCCTCCACTTATTGGGTGAATTACCATTTGGATCTTGGGTGTTTTTTGTTTGTTTTTGTTGGTAATGTATATAAACTCTCTATATAATAACCATTTGTTGGCTGTATTTTTCTATTTTTTTATTCTATTATTTTTTTGCTTTTAAACAAGGTTTGTGTTATTTTAGAGAAATCAAAGTTTTTATAAAATCTTTTTTGCCTATCTTTTCCTTTGAGAAGTCTTCCATTATTTCATTTAAATTATTATAAAACCATTAATTCCTTTTAATTGGGACAGTAAGTCTATTTTCTACTAGTTTGTCTATAGTTTGATCTATTTATATTGAGGGATAGAGAGAAACATCGATGAGAGAGAGACATTGATCAGCCGCCTCCTGCACGCCCCCTACTGGAGACGTGTCCGCAACCAGGATACATGCCCTTGACCAGAATCGAACCTGGGACCTTTCAGTCTGCAGGCCGACGCTCTATTCACTAAGCCAAATCAGTTTCGGATACATTCTTTTTTAAAAATGTTTTTATTTATTTCAGAGGGAAAGGAAGAGGGAGAGAGAGAGAGAGAAACACCAATGATGAGAATCATTGATTGGCTGCCTTTGCATGCCCCCTTAACCGAAATTGAACCGGGGACCCTTCAGTCGGCAGGCCTACACTCTATCCACTGAGTCAAACCGGCTAGGGCTACTACATCCTTTTTTTATATATTCCAAAGACTAAGCTCTGAGCCTTTAATTCTGTTTTATTCTGGCCAGATCTGCATCACTTTAATTACTGCTGCCTTGTCATATGTTCTAGTGTGCAGTGAGGTTACTTGTCCCTTATTGCTCTTCTTTTTCAGAATATTCATTATATCCTAGATGCAAAGACTCATTTAAATTAATGGAAAACAACTGGACAAAAAGTCAGGAGATTTGAGTTCATGTCCCCAGTCCAGACACATATTAACGAAGTCTTTAAATATTTTCTACATCCTCTGTGGGTATCCACTTCTCCTTCTCAGTTTGCCTCCTAGTTACCAAATTCTTTTAAGTAAAATTTATACCATTTTATACATTTTAATTATGATTGCTCGAAAGCTGCACATTGGATTCAGAACTGTCCAAGTTTTGTTTGTTGCAGCTTATAAATTATTAAATTATTTAATTTGCAAACATGTAGTTCTCATTCAGGCACATGATTTATCCCCCTATTAATTTAGGTATTCCTTTTTTTTCCTCTAAAATATATGTCTCCCACCTTGAACAATTTGGCTCAGTGGATAGAGCGTCGGCATGAGGACTCTGGGTCCTAGGTTCAATTCCAGTCAAGGACATGTTTCTTGGTTGCAGGCACATCCCTGGAAAAGGGGTGTGCATAAGACAGCTGATTGATGTTTCTAACTATCTCTCCTTCCCCCTTCCTCTCTGTAAAAAATCAATAATATATATATATTAAAAAATAAATAAAATAAAATATAGGTCTCCCATCTCTCTTATAGAAAGGGGCATGCTGTAAATGATTGGTATTTATGAAGAAGACTCTTTTTTCATTAGATTTTTCTAGTTGATAGTGGCATAGATGAATGCTGGTTGGTTATTATACATATTTCTTATATAACATTATTACCAAATGGGAGAGGGTAATTACTGTAGTGATTAAAGAGCATAATTACTATAATTAGAGTGATTAATAGATCCTAGGTACTGTGCTAAGCATCTGACAATACTTCACATAATGCTCACAACAACTCTGGGAGGTGGGCCTTATTATACCCATTTTTCAAAGGAGGAAATTGAGACTCAGGGAGAACATGTTCACATGCTGAAGCCAGGACTAGAACCCAGATATATCTAAATCCAAAGACTCTTGACCACCTTGCAGAATGCTTTTCTTTTCTGATTCAATCTTTATATTTTATCAAATTCACTATTTGTCTTTGTTGTGTGACTGTGTGAAATGTATGTGTATTTTTCTTCTATACATGTTTTATTACTGTGTAACATTCTCTAATGTGATAATGGTGATAAGAACACTGCCCTGGTTTCTGTTTATGATTGAATTGTTTTTGTGTTTTTCTTTTAAGAATCATGTTGTGTCTGATTATTAAACAAATACATTATTTTAATTTTTAACTATTATTTCATATTTATATTTTATATTATAAAATAGAAATAGAATATGTAATATTTTATTATATATCATACTAGTAGCCCTGTGTGTGAATCTATGTGCCAGTAGTTTGCCAGTAGCTAGCTGCCTCGCCCTCCTGGAGCTCCCCCCCAGATCTCTGCCCTACCTCCTCCTGTAGCTCTCTGCCGCCTGCTTGTAGCTCACTGCCCCACCCTCCTGCTGATTTCTGATCTGGTAATCACATGGTTGGTCGTTATGCTTCATGGCGTAATGGAAGCGTAACAACCACTTGTATATTACATCTTTATTATATAGGATTTTATTTTTCCATTTTATTTTATATATTCTATTCTATATATTCTTATAGTTTATGTTTTTATTTTTATTTTAAGGAAACATTCTTGCAAGTTTCAAGATTTGTGTTAAATTTTATCAGGTTGCTTTGGATATGTATTGAAAGAATAATGTAATTTTGTCATTTAATATGTCAATGAATAATTTTCTCTATATAAAAATAAACCCTTGTGATTCTGGAATAAGAAGAGTTCTTGTTATCTAGGGGGACAGAGATTAGAGAAACAAACATTCCATTTCATACTGTGATAGATTTTATAAGGAAGAAGGATCTAGAGGTGCTAGAAAAATCCTCCCTAGAAAAGTGACATTTGAGTAGATACATAAAGACTAAATAGGAAGGGCAAGGGCACTCAAGGTAGAGGCAACAGCATGTGCTGAGCCTAAGGAGGAGGAATGAGTTGTTGAATATCCCAAGATGCTGGAGAGGGTTAACTACAGAGGGTGTTGTAGGTCCTACTATGGATTCTAATGCTTGTCCTAAGAATAGCTGAACTGGGTTTGCATTTCAGAGATTTCTCTGGCTTGTGGCCAGTGGACGGAGCTGGGAAAGGGACTCAGGAGTGCAGACAGGGAAGAGATGGGAGGCTATTGATATAGCCAGGGGTCCTGATTGTGACAGCTGGGACAAGGCCTCCGTGGTGACAGGGCCTGAGCCCTTTCCATCTCTGCATCCCCAGCGGTCAGCCCTGGAACTGGCTCACAGTCAGTCTTACATCTTTGGCTTGAAATTACCTCCAAAAATGATCCTACATTCTTTGAGACTCAAACATCCTATAAGTGGTCCCTGTGAAGAGAACTGAAGAAACCATATGCAAAAGCCGCCCCCTCTCCTACCCACGGTCCTCAGAAACTAAAGAAGAGCCAAAGTTCATAAGACTCTGGAATGTTCTTCTGATAAGGATCTTCCCCATCTCCCAAAGGAACAGCAAACTATCATAAGAGACTCGCGTTTACTCCATGAGCTCATATGCACTGCTGTATTTAGAGCCTGTTAAAGGGTCGCCTCTCCAGCTCTCAGGGAGGCTTCCAAAACTCATTTGTCCTAGATGCAAAAGGAATGCAGCTCTTTGACAGGGCTTTCAGAATGTAGGGGAAAGAAGTCAAAACTCTGCAGATATCAATCAAAACACATGTGGTTGCCCACCACTTCTCCAGCAATGTCCTAAACACTGTGGAGTACAGAGTACCACATCCCACTTAGCTGGCAAGATAGAGTTCCACAACCTTGGAAGGAATTACAATATGTGTCAGGATTCTGCTAGAATAAAGACCAGTATCTTGTATGAACTGAGTGAAATAGGTACTGTCATATCCATTTTATAGCTGAGCAAACTGAGGTATCTAGAGAACAAGAAACTTGCCCAAGGCTATGCAGGTGGCAAGTGGTGAAGCTAAAGCTCTTAACCACACAGACTCTAAAAATTAAAGAAAATAGGACGCAGGGTGCATGTACTGAACATCTTTGAGGATTAATTTTCATTTTTAAAATTTGGTGTTTATAAGAGTCAAATTCATTTATCTGATAATTTGACTTCTGAGATACATCTTGTTCCCTACCAGTCTTGGAAAGCGAGGTGTTGCTGTACACAGAGGCAAGAACCTGGAGGAAGAAGCTACTAGCTCAATAGTGGTAGTAATTCAGGTTACCAGGAGGAGAGCTTTGAGACAAGGAAGAGAAAGCAGAGGAAATATAGTAGGAGCAAAGGAATGCAGACATTTTCTTGTGCTTGACATGTCTCAGAAACAGAAGAAATCCATTTGAGTCAAGTATGGGCCATGTGTGCCAGAGAGATGGACAGCAATGGTGGAGAGTGGGTGGGAATCAGGGAGAGTAAAGACTTTGAGGGGCAATTAATGAGTTTGAACTTTATTCGGGACTGCTTGTAAAGCCAGAGAAGTCTGTAGGTAAGGAAGTATCAGGATAAAAATTGAGTTTAAGAGTAATTTTGGACACTATGAAACCTGGCCTATAAAAGAAGAGTCTGAAGGCAGGGAGACCAGGTAAAAGGGTATGAAAACAGCCTGGTGAGAGATAATAAGACTGTAGACTGAGATGGACAGGAGGGGGTGTGAGGACAGGTTTGAGAGCTATTTAGAGATCAGCTTGGCAGGACTTGGTGAGATAGAGAGGGAGACCAGGAAGACCGCCAGACATCTGTCTGCATGGCTGAGGGGGTATTGGGGTCATTCATTAATCAGGATTGGGAGTGTCTGAGATGCCACAATCTGACAGACCTGGTTTTGCATCCTAGCTCTCAGCTAACTAGTTGGGAGCCTGGGGAATCTACTTAACTTAGCTGAGCCTCAGTTTCCTAGCTTGCAGTTTCCCCAGAAAATGAGCTTAGCAATATTTACTTTGCAGAGCTGTTGTAAGGAAGAATGAGGAAGTATGCCTAATGCAGAGTTGATGTTCAATAAATGGTAGCAGTTGAAATGGCTTTTTTATTATCCTGATCCAGGAGGCAATGCCTAGGAAGTGGGTGGGTTTCCGGATCTGGATATTGATAGAGGTGTGGGCTTGAGGCAGAGACACGGATTAAACGGGCAGTCCTTCTATACACCCCAGTTTGGGCTCTGAGTCCTCTGTCTTTGGGAAGGAAAAGGCTCCCTAAGTAGACTAACCTGAAGAAAGTTTATCCCCAACTAGAAGGTTTGGCCTTTTGGGGGTGATCCTGGAGCTCAGAGCACCTTTAACTACAATCTCCAAAAGTTACTTTTCCAAGTTCCTGAGATTGCCAGAAACAAATGTTTTCATTGGAATGAGCTAGTATAGACAGATATTTTAAAAATAACTTTCCTGCTTTTGTTAAAAATAACCTCATGTTCATTATTTTAAAACTTAAGTAATAGTGAAAAATACAAACAAGAAAGTAAAAACAGCTTATACCAAATGTTTCCCCATAAATACAGGAGGAGGAAGAGAGGAAGGAGAGAGATTATGTTAGATTGATAGAAATACTTAAAAAAAACACACAAGGTATTCACATTCAACTGAATTTCAATTGAAGTGGATTGAAACTGTAGGACTTGCTGAAGCAATTTTGGTAATTGCTTCCTCCAGAAAAAAAAAAAGATCAGTTTTTAAAAAAACATTTTTTATTGATTTCCTACAGAGAGGAAGGGAAAGGGATAGAGAGTTAGAAATATCGATGAGAGAGGAATATCAATCAGTAGCCTCTTGGACACTCCCTACTGGGTATGTGCCCACAACCAAGGCACATGCCCTTGACTGGAATCGAACCTGGGGCTCTTGAGTCCACAGGCCAACACTCTATCCACTGAGCCAAACCAGTCAGGGCAAGAGATTAGTTTTTAAAAGTTTAAAATATATATTATGAAATGCATTAGGGTTTGAAGTCATCGAGATACTTATTTTACATCACATTTTTCAAATTTGGATTGACTTCCCACAGGAAAAGATGAAATGATAGCTTTTCTTCCCACCTTTATTATTTCTTCCCACCTTTTACTTCCACAAATACAAATGACAAATGATTCTTTTTATATTAAGTTTATAACCTTTACACATTCATTCTGTAGCCATAATTTCCATAGTTGTTTAAAGCCTTAAACTGGTATGTAAAAGGACTTAATGCTCATCACTAATCCCTTTACTATGGCTGCTCATCCCCACTTTTATGATTTTAATTTATTTCTTGTTTAGCTGGATTTCATTATTCAATAGTTTTCTTGGAAGGGCTCAGAGGTGCTATGTTCCCTGAATTCTAGCATGTTTGAAAATGTTGTCTTTAATTCTTGAAGGACAGCTTAGTTATAAATTTGGGGTCATCCTTTTCTTCAGAACTTTGTAAATGCTACACTGTATTCAATGTTGTAGAGAAGTCTGGGACCAGCTGATTTCCAACACTTTAGTCCTTGCTTCTCCCTGTAGATGGCTTATTTTCCTGTGAGGATGTTAGAGAAGCATTTTATTTATAAGAATAAAAGCATAATATGCTAATTAGACTGGGCATTCTTCCAGACAACCTTCTGGACAAAACCGGGGCTGTAAGGGAAGCCCAGATCCCAGGTGCCTGCTGGGGACAGGGGGAAGGAAGACCTACTCTTGCATGAATTTTGTGCATGAGGTCTCTAGTCCTATCTAATAAAAGGGTAATATGCGAATTAATGTCACTCCATCACAAAGATGGTGGTGTTCATAGCCACAGGATGGCAGCCCCCAGTCCCCTCAGTCTTGGGGGGCTGCCACTGAGAGCAGGCAGTGTGAGCAGCCTGGCACAATGCTTGCTTCATTTCCGTGGTGACACCCTGGCCAAGGAGGAACCCTGGGGGACAAAGGGCTGGCCTGCAGCCTCCACAGCCAAGCACAGGCCGAGAAAGGAGATGGTGGGCCCACCTCCCACAGAAGCAGCGTGGCTCCCGGCGGCTCCCGCAGCAGCGGAAGGTGGCCTGCGGCACATAGTACATTATGGGCTGTTAGTACATATATAAAATGCAATCTGCAAGTTCAGCTTTTATCTCAATTGGGGAAATTTTTTCTTCTCTTCTGTCTTTGGATATCTTCCTTCTTTTGTTTTATTCACTACTCCATAATCCCTAAATTTCTCATCAGTGTCTCAAATACAAGTCTATTATTCCATCTCCATATACTCTAATCTTCCCTTCTTTACATTCCTTGTGCTCATCTCAGTCTTTCCCATCCTCCTCACTAATAGTATCTGTTTTATTCTTTTCTAATTTCCACACATTGGTTAGTTCTATCTTTTTATAATTTCTTGTTTAGTTCTGTTATTTTGGTCTTCGATTCTCATTTCCTTAAATTGTAATCTTCTTCCATCTTTATGTGATCCTCTCCTCTCATCTCTGATTTCCTATTTTCATTTTTGTCAGGTTCAATTTTTCCACGAGTCAAAGAATTTGTGGTATACATTTTGCACAAAAGTGCATTTTTGCGGTGTTGTTGCCTCTGTTTTTATCCTGACATCTGTCTCCTGCGTGTTTCCTTTCTCCTTTCCTTTATACCTTCCTTCCTATTTTTCTTCCTATTTTGACTATGTAGTATTTTGAAATAGTTGCCAGGACATTTGTTTTTAGTTCATGTCCTTTTTACATGAGCATTCTGGATTCTCTCTCCACCCAGATATATTATGTAGGTCAATTTTCACTGCTTCTCCCACCTTATCTGAGACCTGTCCTCCCTGCAGCATTCAGTTGGGGACTGGGTGTTTTGTGTCTGCTTTGCTATCGCTTGGATGGTGGGGAAAAAGGGAAGTTCAGAGGGAGCTGAGTGTAGTGGTGCTTGTGGGATTGGTTCCTGCTCTTTTTCTGACTTTGTTCATAGTCCCAATACTCGGTTTATTACACCAAAGTGGAGACTTATTTCTTTAGATGGTGAGTAGTGGATTATGGATTACTTCACCAATTCAGGGTAGAATCATAGAAACAACCTACTTAGGCATTTATTTTCCAGATGTGAGCCAGCTATTTCCAACTATCTTGTCAGGTAAAGAAAGGAAAAGAGACAAATTCCAAGGAGTTTGGACACTGTGCTTTTTCTCAGAGGTGCTGTGGGAGATGGGGAGAACAGCCTCAGTTGGGGCTTTTCACGTGTCTCACTCCATCAGAGAAGCATGTTATCCTTATTTTCTCTTCATTTTCCTTTCCGGCAAACCCCTCCATATTGTTCTACACAATCAGCTCCCAGTAAACTACTGTGCTGTATTTTCTTTCTGTCTTCCCTTTCCTCTCCTACTTGTCAAGAAAAGCAAACCGCAACAAGGCAGTTTTTCTCTGGTGGGATTTCTGCTACAGTGGGATGGGGACCTTTCTGTTTTAGAGAAATGTTCTGAATCTCCTCTGCAGGCTGCCAGCTCGCCTCCTCAGTCTGCTCCTCTGTGGTATTTCCCCCTCACATCTTCCTCTCAGTACTGAGTCTTTGAGAGTTATCAAGAGTGGGATCTCTACTTTTATTTCTAATAAGTTTTTGTTTTTTTTCCTGCCATTATGTTGAAAGACATTACCTTTTCCCATATTTGAGAGTGGTGGCTATATTTTTTGGCTGATTTAAAAATCTGTCATTATTCTTAAGTTAATTTGGTTGATCTCAGGAAGAGGTTGGCTCATTTTGGGATCTGTCAGTTCTAGGGTCCCTCTTTAGACAGCCATTTTAGTGGGGGATGCTCAACCTAGGGCACTTTTCTTGGCGAAGGTCCCTGGTATGACTTGCACTTGATTATTACACTTTGGTATGATTCAATCAACCCTACAGTTTTCTCAGGAGATCATTGTTTAATTATCTCTCGGCTGGGTATTGGCAGAATGAGGCCAGAAGCAACACAGGATTTACCATCTGTCACATGAAATGTCAGCACAGAACCCAAGAGGTAACAGATAGCTAAGAGAATGTCTAGTCCAATTATATATTCAAAAAAGGACCACTGACTATTCTGTCTCTGACAAATGGCCCTCCAGACTTTGCCAGGATACCTTAAGTACCAAAAAAAACCTCATGAATACCATTCTGTTATTTAAAAGCTTAAAGTATTTTAAAAAATCTGTTTTTTTGTTAAATTTATTTTAGAGAGAGGGAAGGAGAGAAGGATAGAAACATCAGTGATAGAGAATCACTGATCAGGTGCCTCCTGCACGTCCCCCACTTGGGGATGGAGCCCACAACCCAGGCATGTGCCTTGAACGAGAATTAAACTGTGACTTCCTAGTTCAACTATTGAGCCACACGGTAGAGTGGAAAGCTGAAAGTACGTTAAGTGTTCTTTACCTTGAGCCAAACTACACTCTCTTCTCTGCATGGTCTCCCTTGGTAAGGCTTGTAATTCACATGACTCCCAATCTCAGCTCCATTTGCGTGGCTACCACAATTGTGCCGATAGTCCTGATCTCTGGCCTGGCCTATAATTCTGGGAAGTGATTGAGCAGGTTGGAAATCTTCTGGGTCAAAACTCACTTGCAACGGTAAAACAAAACCATAAACTCCTGCTTGCAAATGGAAAGTAACCATGGTATGGGATGACGATACTTGTTTTGGTTCAAGTAAAAGCGATTTGAGGTTTTTGATCCTAAATGCATTGTGAGCCCACAGTAAGGCATGCCAAGTCGATGCTGTGTGAATAATAAATGTGAATGTCAGGGACATGTGCCAATGTCCCCCTGAGCTATGAGCATGTAAGAGCACATCTGGGCCTCTAGGACAGCAACAACCAGAATGCATGCAGGCAGGGGATCATGTCTAGAAGCCATGGGCCGCAGTGGGCCATAATGAGCAGTTGAGAAAATGGGGTTAGCACCTGGAGAAGGAAAACTTTGGGAGAGGTAAAAGACCTGTCTTCAAATAGGAGAAAGACTTATGGAAAGAAAATATTTCATTTGTTCTTTCTGCCTTTAGAGGAAGACCCTGGGTAGTTTTAGGAGATAACAAAAGCCTGTTCCTTCATTTTGTTGACTACGAGGCATTTATTTCTGAGATATTTTTAAAAAAACCTAATGACCTTAGATTTATCTTGAAAAAATCCTATTTCTATTCCTATTTCTATTTCTATGGAACCAGACACTGATTTTGAGGTAGGCCACAGATGACTGAACTGTTGAATTCATTTGAGGAAGAATAATCTGGCAACGGGCCTCTTGAATATAATTAGGTTCTTTTTAAAATATATATATATTTTATTGATTGCAGAGAGGAAGGGAGAGGGAGAGATAGTAAGAAACATCAGAATCATTGATCGGATGTGTCCTGCATGCCCTCCCGCCCCCCACTGGTGATCAAGCCACAACCCAGGCATGTGCCCTTGACTGGAATCAAACCCAGGTCCCTTCAATCTGCATAGGTTCTTATAAATGTTAAAGCTCTTCCTATCCATTGAAGCAAGTTGCAACAGTACTACTGCAATTACAAACAGACATTTTATAAGTTAACTTCATAATTATTATTTTATTCTTATAATGACTTAATAAGCCTTTTTTTTTTTCTTTCTTTGAGGGCTCCATTCTGAACTCTCTCCAGCTATTGAGGAAGAAGAGTCAAAGAGTGGCTTGGATGTCATGCCCAATATTTCTGACGTGCTGCTGCGCAAACTGCGGGTCCACAAGTCTCTTCCTGGAAGGTAAAATCAGGGCGTGGGTTGCATTAGACCTGTATCATGAAGCCTGTGTTAGATTCTAGGCGAGTCAAAGAAGTGCACCAGCCTTGATCTTGAACCCCAGATGAGTCAGAGTCTAATGGTCCAAATCTAAAACAAGAATAATAATAAAGGGCCAGGTGGGGTTCTTAGACATGCACAAGGGTCACCAAGAGGCTCATGACAGCAGAGGGTGGTGGGCATTGGGCCAGGAGACATAGTTTTAATCCCAGCTCTACCATCCTATATAAAACAACACTAATATGCAAATCGACCAAACAATGGAACAACCAGTCACTATGATCCACACTGACCACCAGGGTACAGATGCTCAATGCAGGAGCTGCCCCCTGGTGGTCAGTGTGCTTCCACAAGGGGAGCACTGCTCAGCCAGAAGCTGGGCTATGGCTGGTGAGTGTAGTGGCAGTGGCAGGAGCCTCTCCCGCCTCTGCTGCAGGCAGGTGATAAAGAGCAAGGGTCCAGGACTGTGAGAGGGCACAGGCTGGGCTGAGGGAGCCCTCCTCTCCCTCCCCCCACGCACCAGTGCACAAAATAACAGAGATTCTAGGTCTGATATCTGCATAAAGATGCAGAGCATTTGGAACCACAAAGAAGGATGCTTGAAAAACCTACCAGGCTCTTCCACACATGGGGAAAAAATGGCTTTATTTCCCAAGCCTCAGCCGCCTCACCTATACAACAGGGATCTGTCATTGGTAGCTACACGAGATGGTGTGTGAGTCAGGACTTAACATTTTATCAGCACATAGCAGGCCCTGGGTTGAAAAGTGAATAGTTTAGAATATAAAAAAGAGAAAATAGGGTACTACTAAGCAATAGGGATTGGGAGGATGCCTGCAAATAAGACCTCCCACCAAGCCCAGCAACCTGGGGACTAAACTGTTGGGAACAAAGGCCACTGGGAGGAGCTACCAGACATGACAGTGGTTCCCAATTTAGGAGTAGATATGAAAGAAAAAAAAATTTTGCCCATTGGGTGTTATGTGTTCAAATTTCACTCTGTAATTACCTAAAACAGATCCATCAAGGCAATACTCAGAGGGAACTAGCAACTAAATCAACATCAAGAAAAGAGCTAGAAACCAGTTGAAAGCAGGCTGAATTCACAACTGGAGGAGGGTGTGAGGTAGGCCAGTTCACCTGGTGGAAAGGCACAGAAAGGGTGTCCAAAAACAGGAAGCCAAAGGAGAAGCACCTAAGTGCACTGCAGGTTACAGAGCACAAGTTTACATGCTGTGTGTCTTTCGGTATTTATGATAACCCAGGGAGGCCAAAAAGGAAGATCTCATCGTCAGTGAGAGAACAGAAAAGCAAAGCAACTGGCAGGTGACAGGAGTCAGGAATTGAATTCAGAGTGGACTAATCTGCCTTTTCAGCTATACCAGGGGCCTGTCCAAAGTACCAAAACAATCATTAGTGCTTGTCAGTCTACAAAGAATAAGAGTGCTACTGGCTTCCTTTTCCTCTGTGAAGTTGAAGATAATATGATCAGGGCACTCCTCCAGAAAATTAAATTTCCCCAGCTTCCCCAGGAAGGGGAGACTCAGCCGTTCTACCATCCTTGAGAATGTTAACAGCAACTAGCCACCAACCATGAGGCCAAACTGGGTTTTCATGGTCCATGAAGATCAGCTTCTGAAGCATGTGGTTCAGGCTGTCAGATTGACGTCAGTGTCTCTCATGTTTTATGTCAATAGCCATGTTGCTCATTCCCAACTTCTTGCTCCAACAACTAAATCAGCTTCCCTGATTCTGGCTTCAGTAGAGGCTATTTGCAAACTGGGCCCTTGGTTGGGCCTAGAACTCTGTTTGGGGTTTGGGAGATATGGACAAACTGTCATGTACACTGTCATCCAGAAGAAGGAAGCCAGAGCTTCAAGATTCCTTTCCCCAGCAGAAATATGGAAAAATTACACTTGAGTTTAATATGTAAAAGGAATTTGTTTCATATTCTATGTGAACAACATAATTTTGGACTAATCCTTACCAAGAAGGAGCTTATAGGGTCAGCAAACTGAATGGATTCAGTAGAAAAACCAGGTCTAGAATCCAAACTAGAAACATAGTCAGTGGTTGGATAATAACAGTGCAAACTAGAGATATCACAGGGTAAGGTATCCCAGGGTCAAACACCAGCAGCAGCAATAAACGGGCATTTAATCAACCAATATTCATTAAGTGCCCATTATGTGCCATTAAAATGGAGAACAAGAAGACACAGTCCCTGTTCTCATGGCACTTACATTCTGGGTGGGGAGACAAATAATATTCAAATAACAAAATGGATGATTTCAGATAGCAAAGCTGTTAGGAAGACCACAAAATAGGCACATATAGAGAATGACATGAGAATGAGCATTAGGAAGAGGGTCAAAGAAGGTCTCTATGATAAAGTAGTAATTAAATTGAGACATACAAATGACAAAAAAAAGTTATCCATGTGAAGATTTCAGGGAAAAATTTTCCAGACAGAAAGCATAGTAATTTCAACAAATCATTCTTGGATGACTGGATAGCTACATACAAAAGAGTAAAATTGGACTCTATCTCACATAATACACAAAAATTAATTCAATATGAATCACAGGCCTAAATATAAGAGCCAATGCTTTAAAGTATTAAAAGAAAAAGTATGAACAAATCTTTGTGACCTTGGGTTAGTCTATGGTTTCTTATTATGACTCCAAAAGCACAGGCAGCAAGAGAAAAAATAAGTGAATAGTATTTCACCAAATTTTTTTAATACAAACAATACCATAAAGAAAGTGAGAGGACAACCCAAAAAATGGAAGAAAATATTTACAAATTATGTATCTGATAAGGGACTTATTTCTAGAAAATATAAAGAACTGTTATCATTCAATAAAAAGACAACTAATTTTTTAAATGATCAAAGAATTTAAGTTGACATTTCTTTAAAAAATACATATGAAGAGTTAATAAGCATATGAAAAGATGCTCAACATTTTTAGTCATTGGGAAAATACAAATCAAAATGATAATGAGATACCATTTTACATCTACTAGAATGGTTATACTAAAAAAGGATGAACAATGTCAATGTGGAGGACTTGGAATCCTCAGTAAAATGGTACAGCCATTGTGGAATAACAGTTTGGCAGTTCTTCAAAAACTTAAACATAGTTACCATATAGCCCAGCAATGCCATTCCTAGGTATATCACAAAGAGAAATGAAAATACAGTACTAGTATATGTCCACACAAAATTTGTACATATATGTTTACTAGCAGCATTTTCATAATAGCCAAAAAGTAGAAACAACTCAAGTGTCCATCAACTGATGAATAGGTAAATAAAATGTAATATCTTCATATATTGGAGTATTATTCAGACGCAAAAATAAAATACTGATATATACTACAACATGGATGAACCTTGAAAACATTATGCCAAGTGAAAGAAGCCAGTTACAGAAGACCATATATTGGCTCCATTTATAAGAAATATTTAGAATAGGGAAATCCTTAGAGAAAAAAAGCAATTAGTGATTGCTTAAGGCTGGGGGTGAGAGTTTTGGAAAGATGGTGAGTGACTGTTAATTAATGGGTACAAGGTTTCTTTTTTGGATGATGAAATGTTCTAAAATTGATTGCAATGATGGTTGTAAAATTCTGTGCTATACTAAAAACAACTGAATTGAATCTTTTATAGTAAGTGAATTATCTATACCAATAAAAGAGAAAGATGCAAATTGACCATACCTTCCTGATGCCCACCAGCCAATCAGGAGTGAGTATGCAAATTAACCCAACGAAGCTGGCATGTTAATTTGCATATTCAGACACTGAGCGGGTTGGGGGTGGGATGCTTGCATCATCACTGTGGTGATGATGCAGGCATTTCGCACTGCCCCAGCTGCTCCAGGCCTCTGGGCAGCATGGGAAGGCAGAAAGGCAGGTCTGGGCAGTAGTAGCAAAGGCAGAAAGGAGGCTCTGGCCAGAGCGAAGCCTGTGCCAGCAGCCAGGGGAAGGAAGGCCCATTCTTGCACAAATCTTTGTGCATCAGTCCTCTAATATTTCAATAAAGTTGTTACAAAAGAGAGTGAAAAAAAAGTAAAGAACAGTAACTATAAAGGCCCTGAATCATTGAGTAAGTGTGTTTGAGGAGATTAGTCAATGTGGCTAGAGAGTGGGAAGAGGAGAGTGTGGTCAAGGCTGGTTCAGAGAAGGCCTTAATTTTATTCTAAGGCCCATTAAGCGAATTTGAATTCTGAGGCAGGCAATGCTAGCCAGAGGTGTCTCCTTGCATATCCCCTGAAAGCCTCTGTCTTTTGGGATGCCCAAGGCTCTCCCCGCTACTTGCGTATCCCAGTTCACAAGGCATAGCTCTTTGCATCAGGAGTTGGTTATGTCTGTCATGTGGTTTCTTTAACTAAATCACACCTCCCTGAGTCCTCAGGGTTTTGTCTTTTTTTTTTTTTTTGAAAAGCGTGTTCAATATCAAAATAGCAGAAAATGAGTCATCAAAATAGAAAAATAAGTTTGATTAATATGTCATAAAAATACGCCAATTTCACATAAAGCCAAAGCTAGGAGTCAAAAGCAAGCTTAATGAGTTTTGATAAATCATTTAAGCAATATGTACCTGCTCTAGAAGATTATGTTGGCTGGCCCACAGCAGAAAGGGCCTGATGGGTGGGGTTGTGACAAGAATTGTAAGCATTAACCATCTTTGCAGTTGTTTATCCCATGCTCTGTACTCTGCTGACTTGCTGGCCATGGGGTCTTACTGCCTCATCCTGACAGGAAGGCTCTCACAATTCCTTGTCAGGGTGATAATCAGCTCTTGCAGAGGTAGTTGACCCTTACCTTTGCTCTTGGGGTCCCTCCACACCTGTCAAAGGGAGGAAGCTGTGTTTCCTGAGAGTCTTATCAATGGCAAGCTCTGTTGCCATGTCCTATGACGCTGACAGAACCTCTCCCAGTCCTCCCACCCAGCACAGGAAAGGGCCTGTGCATTATTTACATTGTCTGGGTTTCAGAACAGGCTAGCTTTAATTACCAGTAGAGTGGTGGCAGCGGCAACACAGTGAGCATGCAAAACAAAAAGGACTGCTTGCTGTGGGAACCGAACACAACAAGGAACCTCTCACAATGACATGGCTGTGCTAGCCGGGACTTTCTTGCTGGATCTCAGAGTTGAGTTGTAAAGAAGAGCTCTGGCCACTCTTTCCTACCTTTTATTCTTTGGCTCATATGCACCTTTGTCACAATCCTCAGAGACAGGAGGAGGGCCAAGCTTTGTGGACCTGGGTAGTCCTGAAAAACTATTGTGTACAGTATATAAAGTATGTAGCACATGCACTTTCTGAGTAAATCTTCAAAGCCAGCCTGTGAATATGTTGTGATAACTAACATCTGAGTGCCTCCTTGAGTGTGGATGTCATGTATATACATATGTGCACACACACATACATGTATACATAAACACCTGTGTATATCATATATGTGAATACACACATATATACACACTTGTACACATATGTATTTACATACATATATTCCTTATAAGACTCCTGTAAGATAAATATAGTATTCCCATTTGACAGATGAGCAAACAGAAAGAGATTTAAAAAAACCCGTCCCAAGTCATGTCTAATAGAGGCACTGATGGAGGACTGCCCCCAGGATCTAGTATTTTCCACCATACTTCCTCTGTAGGAGTCAATGTCTGATAGAATAGCTGACAGATTACAGAGCTCACACAAAATATACTCTGAATCTTTCCCAACTCATTAACTCCCTTACTCCGTTTCTGAAAACCAATGATCTGTTGGTTGTTCAAATTCACCTTTTTGTTCTTTCATAAATTAGATAAAGTTCATTTGTGTGTCTTTTTTTTTCTTTTCACAGTGCCCCTCCGCTCACAGAAAAGGAGGTTGAGGTAAGTAACTCCAGTGCTTTCTGAAATTATGAAGCCTGGGCTTGACTGGGTTTTACTTACACTTTATTGAAGGGCTAACCCAGGAATGGAGACTCTAACATTGAGCATTATTGATTAACTTGACTGAGAATCCCACGCACCGACACTGGTGAAGATGGCCATGGGCGGTGTATGAGGGCCAGCTCCTGTCCTCAGATGGATGCTGACACAATCAGTGCTCAGCAAGGTGGAAGCAGCACAGGCTCTGGAATCCGTCTGTGGTTGAAGCCTGGCTCTGCTACACTGTCTCACCTTGAACAACTTAATGACCTCTCTGGTCTTAGTCTCTTTAGCCATATAAGGATATAACAGTTCCCAAAGAGAGGGTTTTGTGGGAGTAAATGAGGTGCATAAAACTTATGGCATTGCTGGCATATAGTAGATGCTCAATAAGGAGTAGCTTTCATATTATCTTCATCATTGGGTAAGTTCAGGGTCTTCAGTCCTCTGTCTGGAGATTTCTGCCCATTGTAGGCCTTGTTACATGAACTTCAGAAGCTCAGGCAGAATTCTCTCACCCCAATGGTATAAATCTGCTACCACTTGACTCAGGCCAGGCAATGAAAGCTGTAAAATGAAGGCCATTGTTTCCTTCCTGTTCAGTCCTTCTGTCTAGTTCTCCTCCCCAGTAGTTTCCTATTATTCCAGGAATTGCCTGTCTTATCAGTATACCTTTCAAAGTTCATGCATGCAGGCTGCGTTTTGGCATGGAATATTTGTTCCAGAAAGTTTCTCCTGACAGAATCATACCTGGCCTTACTCCATCTCCTGGCAGCTCATAGCTGCTTTCAGTGGAGGATTTGGAATACTCAGGCAAGATGCTGGTTTGCTTCAAGTCAACAAATCTTACATCTCAAATTATCTTTATAGTGGTTTCATGCGAAACCTCCAAAACCCACATGTAATAAATCCTAGCGTGAATCCAAACTGCTTACACAATCAGCTGTGTTGGCCCAAGTTTATCTAAACCTACATACAGGATGTTATTTCCTTGAAGTTCAGGGAAAAGCAAAGTGTTCTTCTCTTATTATTCCTCAGTAAAATGCATTTGGCCTCTGGTCCTGGGAAGGACCTAGCGTGGACTTTGGGTTACTAGCTCACCATTCTTGGTGCAGTTGGCTGTAAGGGAGAGTTTCACTTGTGCACTGTTACTCTGGCGACTGGTCCAGGAGCTGATGTAAAATGCTCATGCAAGAAACACACCTGCAGTTGCCTTGCATTCCCTGTAATAACTCCTCCTAGCACCTCTCTTACACTCTTGTTCCCAACAGAACGTGTTTGTACAACTGTCCTTGGCCTTTAGAAATGACAGCTATACCCTGGAGTCTAGAATTAACCAGGCTGAAAGGGAACGCAACCTGACAGAAGAAGACACTGAAAAGGAACTGGAAAACTTCAAAACTTCCATTATGGTAATTGTGGAGCCTGACTTGGAACCCTTGGAGTTAGGACTATGTTCAAGGGCCATGCTGAGTACCCTGCTTTTCTCAGTCACCAAGTAGTTCCCTGAAATGAAAAATCAGGCCAAGGCCCTGAGCCAGACAGTCTCTCAGAGTGCTGAGAGGAGCTGAGGCAGAGATCCTAAAGGACTAGTGACTCAGGGCAGTGTGTAAGGCCACTGAGCCCATAGAATCTTCTCAGGAGGGGGCTGGATGACTGGGAACTAGAGACCCAGATGTGATTCCCTTCTCTTAGGCCAGCCAAGTATAGAGCATCCACATGGGGCATCTCCAGTGCCTAGAGGAAGCTGTAGCCCCAGCCCTGCAGAGTCTGCTCCTGTCCGGCAGGTCAAGGACCCAGGGCTCCTCCTATGAGGACCCCCGCTGATTTTCTTCTCACTCCTCAGTCTTCAGCTTCACTCTGGCACCACTGTGAGCACCGGGAGACCTACCAGAAGCTGTTGGAGGACATCGCTGTCCTGCACCGCCTAGCTGCCCGCCTCTCCAGCCGGGCCGAGATGGTGGGGGCCGTCCGCCAGGTGAGCCTCGCCAGCTCCCAGCCCTGCTGACTGGCTCTGCTCTGCTCTGCCCGCAGTACCTAAAGCAATAATATAAGCAGTGACAACTACAGATACCACTGATTGATGGCTTCCTCTGTGCCAGGCAGCCTATGTACATTATTGTGGTATTTTTCAGAGTTTTTGGTGGACCGCTAAACCCTCAAGTGCTCCTTGTAAAAGTTTCTGTGGGCATATACATACTCCCTTCTTTTCTTGGACATTTCTAAAGCATATTGCAATCATCAAGCCTTTAAGAAGTCTTATAGTGAAGAAGCCTGTTTAAGTTTACCTCTGTATTTCCCAAATTGGAAGCATCAACACCACTCCTTTTATTTGTCTCATGGAGCTAGTATTTGGCAAAACATGCTTTAGGAAAAACGGCTCTGTTTCATTTAATCCCCGCAGCAACCCCGTAAAATAAATATTCTTATCCCCTGATGAAGACATGAAGTCTCAGAAAAGTAACAGCAGGAGTAGCGGCAGAGCTGGGGCCCCAGTTGCGCTCCCTCTCAGCCACATGGCAGTCCTGCAGCACACAGAGACTGCCCTGATCGGGATGGTGTGCAGGATCAGGCTGCCCGAGATGTGATCGTGCCTCCACCAGCGTTCACTGTGTGGCCTTGGGCCAGTTACTGAGCTCTCTGTGCTTCAGCTTCTCCAACAAAACATGTGGCTGCTGGTAGTATCTGCCATATAGGGTTGCTGACATACTTGCAAAACACCTGAATGTTGGTATCACTGCTGCTATTACCGTGGACCCATGTCCTGCTACACTGACTGCGTCAGCAGGGTGTTCCTGGGGCAGTGCTTGTAGAACAAAGGAAGGACAAGACACTGGCTGTCCCACCCCTCTGTCTTCCAGGGGAAAAAGCGCCTGACTCAGCAGCAGCACCCAGGAAGCCAATCCAGCTGGGAGTAGCCACAAAGGAAGAGCTCAAAGGAAGTGGCTGGTCTCAGCTCACGGATATAGGGAACGTTTCCAGGGCATGGTCACTGAGCATGTCCCTCTGTGGTTAGACAGGCCCTGGGCTAGGCACTCTGGGGGATTCAAGGGAGATCTGTACAGCTCTGCCAAACATGTTTCTAGGCCCACATGTGTTGCTCACTTCAGTCTTTACCCATCTCCAAATGGCTTCCTACTCCTAGCTTCTGAGTCTTAAGTCCTCACCTCTCTCTCTAGTTCCACCAGTCCCACTCCATCAGTCTAATTTCCACTGGTGGTCTGATTATGTCACTCCCTTACTTTAAGACAAGGCCCTTCATAACCCAGCCCTAACTGCCTTTACTGTGAACAAACCCAACTGCTTGCTGATTCCTACATAAGTGGAATGGCCTGTACATCCTTAGTTTTCCAGACAGTCCTAGTATTTGCCTATTGTCCCGGCATAATTCTTTTTAAAAATTTGTATTAAATTTATTGGGGTGGCATTAGTTAACAAGATTATATGTTTCAAGGGTATAATTCTGTATCACATCATCTGAATATTGCATTGTGTGCTCACCACCCAAAGTCAAATCTTCTTCTGTCACCATATATTTGACCCCGTTTACCCTCTTCTAACTCCCTCTACCCCATTCTCTCTGGTAACCACCATTCTATTATCTGTATTTATGAGTGGGTTTTTTTAATTCATTTATTGCTTTCTGTTTTATATCCCACATATGAGTGAAATCATATGGTTCTTGTTTGTTTGGTTTTTGTCTGACTTGTTTCACTTAGCATGATATTCTCAAGATCCATACATCTTGTAATGAATGACAGTATTTCGTCTTTTCTTATGGCTGAGCAATATTCCATCGTATGTATATACCACATCTTCTTTATCCAATCACCTACTGAGGGATACTTAAGTTGTTTCCATGTCTTAGCTACCATGAATAATGCTGCAATGAACAAAGAGGTACACATACATATTTACAAATAAATGTTTTCAAAATTTTCACGTAGATGCCCCGAAGAGGCATTGCCAGGTCATATGGTAGCTCTATTATTAATTTATTTTGGAACCTCCATATTGTTTTCCATAGTGGCTGTACCAGTTTACATTCCCACCAGAAATGAATGAGGGTTCCTTTTTCTCCACAACTCTCTAACACTTGTTATTTCTTGTCTTGTTGATAATAACAATTCTAACAGATGTGAAGTGGTATTTCATTATGGTTTTGATTTGCATTTCCCTAATAGTTAGTGAAGTTGAACATCTTTTCATACATCTTTATGGCCATTTGTATGCCTTCTTGGGAGAAGTATATGTTCAGATCCTCTACCCATTTTTTTATTAGATTGTTTTGCTGTTGGGTTGTATGTATCCTCTATATATTTTGGATATTAGCCCCTTATTGGAGGTATCACTTCAATTCAGCTGCTTGCCTTTTAGTTTTGCTGATGGTTTCTTTTACTATGCCGAAGCTTTTTAGTTTAATATAATCTCATTCATTTATTTTTGCTTTTACTTCCCTTGCCTTTGGGATCGAATTCATAATATCCTCTCTAATACCAATACCCATAAGTTTAGTACCTGTGTTGTCTTCTATGTAATTTATTGTTTCAGGTCTTATACTTAGATCTTTGATCTCAGCATACTTCTTAAAAGCACTCCCTTTCACTCTCCAAAGGACTTCTGTTTGGAGGGTAAATCCTTTACTGAGATACAAGGTCTATGGTTTCCTGTCTCTGTACCCTTGCTCTTGAGAGTTCCCTGTCCAGAATGCTCATTGTCCCTTATGTCCATGTCTAAATGCCCAGCTTCTGCCTACACCCTACAGCTTCTTCACGCCATCTCCATGAAGCTCCCTGACCCATTCTTTGTGAGCAGAGATGATTCTCTTCCACCTGCCATCACCTGAAGCTTTATGGCTGTGCTTGTTCTTGTTCTCAGAAGGCAGGTGCCTGCAACCTTGTCTCAGCTCACATGGTGGGCAGCAAACTCTTGGAGGGCAGGGTCATGTGTAATTGGTCCCTGTATCCTTTTGATTCACCCAGCCCAGAGTCTCTCATTCAGTGCAAATAAGTGCTGATGAGCCTTTGCTCCAAATACCTGTGTTTCCTGCTCTCCTTTCCCGCAGGAAAAGCGCATGTCAAAGGCAACAGAGGTAATGATGCAGTACGTGGAGAACCTGAAGAGGACGTATGAGAAGGACCATGCAGAGCTCATGGAATTTAAAAAACTGGCGAATCAGAATTCAAGCCGCAGCTGCGGTCCCTCTGGTAAGGAACCAGAGTCCTGCCCTCATCTTGGGCCTGTAATGTGGGTCTCTGATGTATTCAGATTGTCCCAGGACACATTTCAGATTGAGCAAGGTTCACTGCCTCTGCCAAATGCTGCCCACAAAGGCGTCCAGCAGCTACTCCAAAGGGGCCCAACATGAATGGCCCCAAAGCAACTGTGACACAGAGAACCAGAGCAGCTAACTCTGACTTGAAGCCCACTGTTGGTGAGAGCTCACTCCACTTTGTGAAATGAGAGACTCCAGATCCTTTGTGCTTTGGGGCCTCCTTCAAGCAACACATACTTTAGACTTTATCCTGGAAAGCATCGGGGATCCAACCAAAGATTTTAGTCACGGAAATGACATGATCATATGCGGAGTTTAGAAGGTTTCCTCTGACTATTGTAAGACCAGTACATTTCTGGGCAAAGCAAGAGACAGGGAATGCCACAAAGCTACTATTACAACAGCCCAGGTGGAAGATGAAGTCTGGGTAGTGAAAAGGGAGTGAGAACCTGGCTAAGGGAGACACTGCTGAGATGAATAACAGACTCATGAGCAAGACAAATGTTTTAAAGAAATACTCTTTTAAAAGTATTTCTATAGGAGCACAGAGGAGGTGGGCAGGCTGAGGTAGTCAAGGAAAGTATCTGGGCAGTAAAGTAAAAATAGGAGTTCTTCAGGTAAAAAGGAAAAACACACCCAGGTGGTATTAACAGCATGTACAGAGGTGTGTGGTTGCCGGGTTGAGGTATGATAATGACAGGCTGAAGGTGAGACTTGGCACATCAGGGCCACCTGCCAGGCCTTTGTCCCTTAGGCAATAAAGGAGTCACTGGTGAGTTGACATCACCCAACATTGTCAGACTGTATTTTGAGATGATCTATCTGACTTGCGGTTGGGTAATGCTTGAGGGAAGGGCAGACACTAAGCCATAGAGACGGGTTAAGAGGCTCCTGAGCAGTGCACGAGGAGGACAGTGCCTTGGAACAGAAAGTCTCTTTAGGCTGCCAGGGTTTAGGCTCTGGCTGATGCTGGTGGTGTCAGTGGGAGAAAACAGTCATTTTAGGGACAGGAATCCCTGTGGAATGCAAACATCCGTGTTACCAAGCGCAGGAGGAGGGAAGTACAGAAACTGTAACAGATGGAGAAACCTTTATAAACAGGAGGTTTCACAAGTTTCCTGGGGAATATCATTGATGCTTCCCAGCTCCAGAATGTCTGCTCTGGATCTTGGCAGCGAGGTTCCTGACCCATATGAGCCTGGGCCTCTAACAAACCACTCCTTGTCAGTGCTGGAAGTTGGGGAAGTTGCCATCAAAGAAACCCTAGTACCTGGCTCTTGTATTATTGCCCTGCAAGGTGTAGTGTCCCCTGTGGACCACCTTAGCCAAGATTTATGAAATGAGCAGGTACCCATTCATCCTACAGATGTTTACTAGCACCTTTGGTGTGCCCACATGATAGAGAGGTAAAGGGCACACAATCCTGACCAAAAGGAGCTCTCAAACCTGTGAGAAAAACAGGGCAGAATAGCCAGTGCTGTGACAGAAGTAAGCAGACTCCCATGGGGAGCACACTGCACAGCCCCCACTTCAGTCTGGTGGGGGGGAGGGGAGAAAGTGCCTACAGTAAGAAGGGAGCAGGTAGCTGAGTCTTAAATGGTGGAAAAGGCTTCAGACATTTGTTCCCACTCTACTGTTTTTTCAAGCTATACCTCAGCTTGGCTCATACAGAGGGGCCAGCACCCACCCAACAGCTGTGTCCATCAGACACTCTATGACCATTCCCTAATATACTGTGTTTGTTTGTAAGCCTTTACATGGTTTCCGGCAATCTTTGTCTTTGCCGGAGGCTCTAAAAACTCTAGTGAAATAAAAATGCCGCTGATTTCAAAAGAAGTTATATCCATTTAAAAGAAAAATATGATGCCTATTTTTTTTCTAAATATGAAACATGCTGATTGTCTGCATTTTGGATTTTTTTCTTAAGAAAGATTTTAGAGTGTAACTATTAGTCATGGGAAAAACATACTTATAAGCTCTTAAAGCAAATTATTTTCAAATAACCCATTGATATTTCCATTTAATGCGTTACAATAATGCCCAATTCATTGTTCTGTCGACACTTTTGCTCTTCCCTTTAAAAAATACCTTTGACTTTGATGGGTCAAAAATTGGTGTGTTTTAATTTATATATGTATATATAATTTTTGCCTTTTCAAGTGTTCCCTGGACATTTGTATTTCCACTTTCATAAATTGTCTAGTTATAACTTTTGCACACTTATAAGATTATTTTATTAAGTTGTATGAACTCTTCATATATAAAGATTATTTTTCTGGTTCTGCTATTTTGGCTGACTGGACACTTCAAATCCTTTCACCACAAATACTTTTTGCTGGAAAAAGATAAAGCAAACATTAGTCTAAAAGAATAGCTGAATCTACAAGAACAGAAATTGAAGTACTCAGATACAAGAAAAGAAAAGAGAACTGAAACCAAGCTGACCCTGCAGCCTCCTTGAGACCAGAGTCAGCCTC
>PVJN01030363.1:0-25682 GCA_004026805.1 Lasiurus borealis | reverse complement strand
AATGTATTTTATTGAATTTTTACAGAGAGGAAGGGAGAGGGATAGAGAGTTAGAAACATCGATGAGAGAGAAACATCGATCAGCCGCCTCCTGCATGCCCCACACTGGAGATGTGCCCACAACCAAGGTACATGCCCTTGACTGGAATCGAACCCGGGACCCTTCAGTCCATAGGCCAACGCTCTATCCACTGAGCCAAACTGGTTCCAGCACATCAAAGCAGTTCTTAAGGAAACGGGTTTTTCTAGAAGAGGATAGAAATGACAGTCTGGATGGGCCAGAGTTCAGTTGCAAATAACAGAAGTCACTCCCGCTCGTTAAGGCAAGGAGAGGTTTGTTTCGGGACAGAAAGCCGATGACGTAAGTGTAGGGAAGATTGAGGAAACAGTTTGTGTTATCAGCAAAGACTTCATAGCCATACAGCCAGGCCCAACCAAGCTCACAGGGAGGGGCCGCTCTCCTGGGAACAGGAAACACTGCCACCCTGGCAGTCTGGAAGCTTCCATGATCGGGCTGCTACTGCTGCCGCTCACAGAACCGTGTGGCCGCTGCTGGGATCCATACCAACTGAGTGTACTTGACTCTGCCTCTTGGCACCCAGGAATCTAGTGGTGGGCACTAAGGCTGCTGCCGAAACCCACATACATCCACACCCATGCGTGCCAGCTTCACCTCCTTCTCTCCCATCTCATGGAAGCATTGATTGGCTGAATCCAAACAATCGCATTCAGAAGCTTAGCTGCAAGGGAGTCTGTGATACACGAGCTTTGGCTCTCCTCTGCAGTTCAGGAAGTCACACCAGCCTTAGCTGATTTGGCTCAAGGGATAGAGCGTCGTCTTGTGGACCGAAGGGCCCCAGGTTCAGTCCTGGTCAGGGCACAAGCCTGGGTTGCAGGCTCCATCCCCAGTAGGGGGAGTGCAGGAAGCAGCCAATCAATGATTCTCTTTCATCATTGATGTTTCTATCTCTCTCTCCCTCTCCCTTCCTCTCTGACATCAATAAAAAACACTTTTAAAAATAAAATAAAATATTTAAAGCAAAAGGAAGACACACCAAAAGGAGATGTTGGGTGATACCCACATAATTATTACAGTCATTTAGGCCAACTCTATCTAAATGAAAAAATGAGAGAATTCGTGAAGAAAAGCAGAGAATCTTTTCTTCTCAAGAGTCCTTTACCTGGGATCTATCTATTTCTGTCCATAAGTAAAGTTCAGAGGGTCCTTAGACATGACTGGGCATAAATACATCCCTATTTCCACTAACTGCTAACTGAGACTTTCTGTAAATTATGACTGTAGGAAAGACATTGCAATAGCATAGCAGTACCTGAGAATTCACAGAAATGTTGACAACATACTGTAGTTATCTCAAAATGCCATTTATTCTCATCACTAATAAACTTTCTTCCAGACCTTCTTATTGAATGCCCTGGCAATGAAATGCATCATATTACTGCATCACAAAGATGGTGGGTTTTTCAAAATTCTGATAGAAATGGATTTATGGGTCATTCAATTTTTAAAAAATACATTTAAAAACATTATCCAACAAGAGATCTATAGGCTTCACCCAGCTGCTCAAGAGGGCACTCGAGGGAGAGGTTTTCTGACGGTTGCCTCAGTTTTGCTTTGAAAATCGAACCGCATTCTAAGGATTCGGTGATAGCCAGTGTGCTGTGAGCAGGTGCTTCGACCACTGCCCATTTGCCGGGGCCGCTGTCACGGAGAACTAACGATCGGGTGGCTTGGCTCGCAGAAGTGCCTGTGTTAGAGTCCAGGCGCCGCAGCCTGAGATCCAGGTGGTGGCAGGCCACGCCCCCTCTGGGACCCACCTCGGGTTCCTTCTTTGCCTCGTCCCCGTGTTGGGCGGTTTTCCGGGTTCTCCGCGGTCCTTGCTTGTGGATGCATCGCTTCTGGCCTCTGCCTTCACGCCGCAGCCTCCCTCTGTCTCCTCATATTTCCTGCTTCTGAGCAGGTCTGAGTCTCTGGCCAACGGTCCACTTTATAAAGACGGTGATCATGGTGGGCTCACACCCATGACTGCAAATTGGTGACATCTCCAAAGACTCCGATTCCTAAAACGGTCACACTCTAAGACGCCAGGGGTTATGGCTTAATTCATCTTCTTTTGGGAAACAAAATGCCACTCATATATTATCAGTGCCGTCAGTTATACAGTATTCTGATATGCAACCCGGATAACAGATTTTAGGATAAATTCAAGTACCGTGTTTTCCAGCGTATAAGATGACATTTTAACCAGGAAAATCTTCTCAAAAGTCGGGGGTCGTCTTATACGCCGGGTGTCATCTTATAGGGCGAGTATATCCCAAACTCTATATTTTACCTGGAAAAATTGGGGGGTCATCTTATACGCCCAGTCGTCTTATAGGCTAGAAAATACAGTATAACTTTGATGGTGTTGAAGCCTGTAAGAATAATCAGTTCTATCCAGAAATTTTAGGAATGCATAATTTCACATTTGGTTTTGTTTCTAAAAATTAATAAGTAATAGGGAAATGGCAACTCAACAGAAACTCAGAGAAAGGACTTTACAAAGAGACATGAATCTTCATTCAGTCTAAATTCTCCTTGATCATTAGAAATACTTGATGAGTTAAATTGAAATCCTCAAAGCTGCGATCCAGAAATATGTACTGATAGAAATGTCCCATTAATCTAATTATCAGACAGGTCTAAGAATGACAATTATCAGTCTAAAGTTTGCAAAATAGTTTATTCGTGATTGGAGCATGCAAATATTGGCATAGAAAGAAATAACTCATTTAGTAGGGATTGGTGTTTTTAAAACTGTCAAATTGTAGTAAAAATCAGAAACCTCAATTGAAATCATAAATGAGCTTTAAATCAATTTGAGCATTTTTTAAAATATTTTTACAGAGAGGAAAGGAAAGGGATAAAGTTAGAAACATCGATGAGAGAGACATAGATCCGCCACCTCCTGCACACCCCCTACTGGGGATGTGCCCGCAACCAAGATACATGCCCTTAACCGGAATCGAACCTGGGACCCTTCAGTCCACAGGCCGATGCTCTGTCCACTGAGCCACACTGGTTTTGGCCAATTTGAGCATTTCTTAATCACAGCTTGCTGTTGTTTTTTCCTTTCCATGTACCACAAAATTTAACGCTAATAACACTTTCAAACATATAGTTCACATATCATGAAAGATTGTTTTCTCAGTTTATCTTAAAAGTATCCGATGCATACCACATATAACATGGGATTATTTTTGTTTATTTCAAATTATCTTTTTCTCATATTGAGATCTTTGTCATACGCAAAGCTTGCGATTAGGAGAAGGAAGCTGGAGCGGGATTCAGACCATCCACTAACGCTCAATGAGCAAAACTCACAAGACAGTAAAGCACAGGAGGGGGTTATGCTGTACACACATCCCGAGCAGACAGCTCAGACACGCGTGGGATAGGGTGGCCGATGGAGGGTAGCACAGTGGCTGGGAGGTGCTGCCGTGCCCACGTTGGGCCGCATCCCCCATTCTGGGTTGTCCAGTGCCCCTCCTCCTACTCTGTCCTCGGCAGTGCCCTGTGCGTGGAAGACAGAAGGGTTCCCCAGGTCTAAGCTTAACGTTTCTATAATCCGAACTCTGGAGAGTCACATCCTCCTAGACTAGAGCCATCAGCCTTAGCATCATATGCCCTCTGACCCCCGTCTTCTACACACAGGGCGCTGCCACGGACCGAATCGGGCCCCGTAAAGGTTTGCCTCCCCCCACCCACCCATCCTGGTGCCAGTCTTCTGCCGCGGCCTCTACCTCTCTGGCCTGTTGCTGCCCTCTGCTCCCCTCTGAGCCCGCTCTGCCGGGAGTCTCTCTGCAGGTCTGGTGCCGGGGTCTGTATTCCCTGCCGGCGGCTCCCACGCCGTGTAGGATCGGGGAAGACCCCCAGCCCCCCATTTATCTTCATTTTCTCCTGCTGCCAGCGCTGGTCTAGGAGCCAAACCCCACGACTTCCTGTCCTCCGCCCTCAGCCTCCACGTCCCCCCCGCGGGCTGCCTCCGATGCCCATCCCCCCCATCCCCTGCCTCCCTTGCTCTCCAAGATCCTGCTCTCGGAGCCACGCTCTGCCACCCCGTGCCCCACCCCTCCTCACCTCCCTGGCAGGAAGTAGCACCTGCCCTTTCCCAGGCCCCAGAACTGTCCCGGCAGCTGTCATTCACACAGTCAAGTTCATCCTCCTCCTCGCGCAGTAATGCAGGTGCACTTGTTCTCCCACCCACCTCAGCGGCTCCAGCACAGGGCCCACCTGTCTGTCAGCTAACTAGCCAGGGGCCGTGGACACAGATATCGTCTCTAAAAATCCAAGAGCGCAAGTGTGTAGGATTAGAAAAGCTGGAATCATCTGGATTTCATTCGTTTACAGAAATCTGTAATGCCCAGTGGGGGTAGCGGGGGACAGGCGGGGGAAAAGGGGAAGGTTGGGTGGTGAGTGTGTGTCTGATGGTCACACAGCCATCAGCTGCCCCTGGCTTTCTCCAGGAGCCAGTCCTCTGAGTCTGGGTGCTCAGGACTGTCTCCTGAGCGGGGACCTTACAGTCAGGGACCGGCGAGCTTGGCTCCTGGGCAGGGAGCTGAAGTGAAGGAGCGGGGCACAAGGAGGAGGGCTTGGCATGCTGTGAGCGCCCACAGGGTACGGTTACGGGGTTTAGTGAGTGTTATCAGTGGGCCACGCCGGAGAGAGACCAGGTCCCCCCACACCGTGCCTCTTGCCCTCCCCCCACTGACCACCACAGCCCCGGTGACCTCGGTTCACAGCAGCTATCAGTGAAGGCCTGACCTTCTAAGACTATGCCGTTAGTTTAGTTTCATTACAAGTTAGAACACTACAAAGGAAAAGAGAAGAAACGTAAACTAAGGTTTGTCCTGCAAAAGTGTTCCTTCAAAAAGCCACTGACCCTCGCCGTGGTCAGTTTGGCCACCACTTATTTGAGGCCAATGGGAAATGCCTGTTTCGGCTGAGGGCCCAGAGGCCACTCCTGGCCGCTGTCTGGTGGCTCCTGGAGTTTGCCTTCTCGGTAGACCAGCGCCACCTACTGGTGAAAAGGGCAATCTGAAGCTCGTTCCCTGAACTGGGCCTTGGGTTTCCCAGCATTTGTCTCTGTTCCTTGCACCAAGGACAAAAGGGAATTAGCCTTGATTGCACGAAACTCCACTTGAAGTTAGAATGTGCACAATCCCACAACTCACTGTATCACAGCATTGCCACGTCCATTTGTAAAATTCATTCAGTGAATAAATACTCCCAAAGGACATATTGTCTCTGATTCTAAAAGAGGTATGAGTCACCCCGGTCATATCTGTTACATTCAGATCAGCCCGGACATCGGGAGAGCAGGCGAAAGATTGGGATACATCGTACAATGTATGGCGGTGAGACTTACTGCTGTCTGAAGTTCAGATGCGGGGCTCAACGCCTGGAGTTCAAAAAGCTGCTTTTCTTGGCTGAGTCTTTCCTCAAGTGCAGCCGTGAAAGCAAAAATGTACCTGTTTCCTTTAGCCGTGGAGCGTGGCCGCGTATGAATTCTGCGCTGGGGGGATTTAGCAGGTGGGTTTTTAGTTGTGGTTTCCTAAGTGAGCTGTGCCCCTCGGCCAGGAGATGGGAAGTTTTGTGGACCACCGCCCCCCAGTCTGTGGGCCGAGGCGGGGGGTTGGGGGGAGGCCTCAGCCGGTGCCTCCTGAACCCCCTGGTTCTGCTGTCAAACCCAGCAAGCGCCTCCCGAGCAGGAAGCAGCGTTGCGAGGTGCCGACCTTGAGAACAAAGGGTGCTTTGCTGGCCTGTGTTTTGGCAGCGGTGCCCGACCTTCCCCGGTGCCTGTGCCAAAACCGAGTTATGTTCTTGCCGGTTACCAGGAAAACCAGTTTTGACAAGGTCCGTCGGATTCAAGGCTGGAGACTGTTTTTCAACTTGAGTGGATTGGGAACGCGCTTAGAGGATTTATCTGCTCCGCCTTCCAGTCTGTGGACACAGAGCCCAGAAGATTCCTTTTCCTCTGCAGTCCTTTGGGTTGATTGGCTGTTTTGTTGTTGTTAATCCTCACCCCAGGATATTTTTCCATAGATTTTTAGGGAGAGTGGAAAGAGAGGGAAAGACAGAGAGAAACATCCATGTGAGAGACACACATCGATTGGTTGCCTCCTGCACAGGCCCTGACCAGGGCACGGGCCAGGGAGGAGCCTGCAACCGAGGTCCATGCCCTTGACTGGAACCAAACCTGGGACCCTTTGGTCCTCAGGCCGATGCTCTATCCACTGAGCCACACTGCTCAGGGCTCCTCCTCAGTCTTCCAGGCATCAGCACAGGCTATTTCTCCAGCATCAGGTTTCTTGTGAGAACAGTCACAGGCTTCACACTCAGGAGAAACCGTAGCGGCCTCCATGTAGCCAGCCTTCCAGGGT
This sequence comes from Lasiurus borealis, assembly GCA_004026805.1. NCBI lineage: Eukaryota > Metazoa > Chordata > Mammalia > Chiroptera > Vespertilionidae > Lasiurus > Lasiurus borealis. The sequence goes on along the minus strand of PVJN01030363.1, from coordinate 19,242 downwards.
TTGAAACCTTGAGTGGCCTGTGGGATCCCGCAAGCAGAGCTGAACATCTCCCGGGGGAAGGGGGACGGAGGGGAGGTGTTAGCTGCTCCGTTTGCATCGCCTGCAGTGCGCTGCCAACTTGGCCTTTGGAGGCGGGGCCTTCGGGAGGTAGCTGGGGTTAGAAGAGGTCATGAAGTTGGAGTCAGGCGCATGATAGGGCTACAACAGACACACTAAGGTCGGGGCTGGGTACCTGGTGGTCTGCATGAGCACACCTCTGAGGATAAAAGGGCTGCTAGCAGAGGGAATGCCCACACCATGGTGGCATCGGGCTCTGGAGGAAAGCATAACTATACGGTCTCCCTGGAAACCAACCCCAGGCCTGTGGAGGGAGCAGGTGTTAGAGAGCGTGCGTGTGTGGCGGATCCATTCCCCCAGCCCCACCCCGCGCTTTGTCAGTACAGGGTCAGGATCCACGAGAGGAACAGCAGGCACACAGGGGTGCGGGGAAAGTGAGGCAGCAATGCCAGCAGATCAGAAGAAGAAGGGCTGGCTGAAACCGGTGTGACTCAGTGGATAGAGCGTCAGCCTGTGGACTGAAGGGTCCCGGGTTGGATTCCGGTCAAGGGCATGTACCTTGGTTGCGGGCACATCCCTAGTAGGGGGCATACAGGAGGCAGATGCTTGATGTTTCTCTCTCATTGGTGTTTCTAGCTCTCTCTCCCTCTCCCTTCCTCTCTGTAAAAAGTCAATAATATATATATTTAAAAAAAGAAGAAGGGCTGGCTGCGTCACGGACTGGGAAGGCTGGAAGGAATCTACCAGCGTCATACAATCGAGTCATTGGCAGTGATGGGTGTCTGCGGTGTCTCAAGCCACTTACTCACATGGCTGTTAAGCAACTGAATTATTAATCACAAATAATTTAAGTCCAAGGGTAAAAGCCACACCCGGCCACCGCGTTAGAAGGGGCCGGTGTGGATGAAGCCAGGAGAAAGGCGAAGCACACATCCAAGGCTCTTGTCCAGAGGTTAGGGTACCACACTGTGTGTGTTCTGGGGGGTGAAGTTCAAAGTGTAAGAACCAGAAGAAAGGGCCCGTGGTGCCAGGTGGGTGAGGAATGAAGTCTGGATATGGGCAGCCTGGGTGTGGCCCAGGGGGTTATGGGAGTTGGAGTCCTGGGGGGGCACTGCACAGTAAAGGCCGTGAGCGAAGGGAAATGGGTTCCCCAAGAACAAGAGAGGAAAACCCCAGGAGAGTTCGGGGCTGGTTTTCAGATGCTCGTTGTGCTGAGTTTCCTGGAGAGGACACTGCGGGCCAAAAGGGTGTAGATTCCTCTCTCTGGCCCTGAGCGTGGCAGGGAGGCGAAGGGGAGAAAATAGATTTTTTTTTCCTTTTCACAACGGAAAACAGTGATGGTGTTAACCCTGTTTTCTTCCTGCTAATGTCTGTAATATCCTAGTTATTCCTTTAAAAATATTTAAACTGGAGTAAGACATTATATTAAACAACAACTAAATAATTTTGTTTTTCAGCTCTGCTTTACCTTTGGAAATGCACTCCATTTAGAGGTAAGAAACCATGCATAGAACACCGCATTTTTACAGGAAAAGACCTTCATACATGTGCGACTCTGTGGTCGTAAGAAAAGACCACTGAAGGTGCTCATTCATCCAGTTGTTAACAGTGACCACTCTGAAGTGTGAGTGAAAATGTAGAGGAAATTTTATACTTTCACATGATCAACTTTAGTGTTAGTTAATGTTTTGTTACATGATTTAATTTTTTAAGTTATAGAAGGATTTTTCAACTAAAAGCGAAGAAAAAATTAATGGCCTAGAAATAAGCAGGGTAAATATTTCTAAGTAAAATAGCTGTTATAGAGAACTATAAAATTAGGGAAATATGAAACCTAGTAGAATAATCATTTCTGATCTTAAGACACTAGGTCATTTGTATTGAAATTTTCCTTAGATAAAACCTATATTATCTGTTAAAGAACAATTGAAAACTTATACAGCCATTTTCCACGTAAAGGTTCTAAAAACAAAATATGAGCAGTTTAAACTTTGACCCTATCCTTAAAACAATCAATTCATTCATTGACACTTGCACTACTTTTAGTCAAATTGAGATCAAAAGGTCACTAATATTTAGTCCTAAAACATTTAGTTTACTTTTACAATATAAGCTACCACAGAAAAACTGGACTTCATTTCCCATTCGTAAGAAAAATCCATGTTCATTTTAATTTGCTTATTTGTAAGGTCGCTACGTTATTCTTTAACCTTTTAAACTCTTCACTCTGGGAAATCTTTTCCTTCTGATAAAAACGAAACCCCTGATGCTATACAGTGGTACCTCAAGATACGAGTTTAATTCGTCCCGTAACCTTGAGGCGTGGGAAACTATGAGACGCTCGAGTCGCGGTAAACTGGTGGGTCGTGTGCAGCCGGCCTATCCGCGAGATGACTCCTATCTCAACTGTTGCTCGTATTTCAAAGCAAAAATCGCTCGCTCGACGGCTCATATCTCAGAAATCTCATATGTTAGGGCACTCGTATCTCGAGGTACCGCTGTACTGGTTTGGAGACAATCTGTTGGACTCTCCTGTAGAATTTGCTAGAGCACATACACCTTTCCTCTACGAAAAGGAAGTCTGTTAATAAATATGAAATGTATACCTTGAAATGTACACAGCTTTCTTTAAAGTTCTAGTGCGTTCCGTGGTGCCCTCCTGACATCTCAGGCACTCAGTCCCCCTTTTGGCATGTGTTGTAGACCTTACAGCCCGGAAACAGGCATGCGCCGCTCGCTAAGCACACTCACCCGGTGCGGCAGAAGCGAGCCTGGATCACCGCCCCCGTGAGCCTGCGGGAAGGAGAGGACCTGTCCAAGAAGAATCCCATCGCCAAGGTACTCTCTAAAGGGGAACAGGAAACACGTGCATGTTACCCACATGAAACACATGCATGTTACCGACCTGTGGTGGAGGAAGACTTGTATGTCCACTTCTAAGTTTAAGGAACATTCTAGAATGTACTTAACAAGGTTTTTTTTAATTTTGCAGATGTATTTGAAAATTAGCAAAGCTTGATTTTTAGCAGGAACCTCTAGTTTTAAGCTCTTCTTTCTTAACATATTGACCAATGTCACCCCAATAAGTTTAACTTAAAAAAAAATAGAGCCGAAACAGGTTTGGCTCAGTGGATAGGGCGTCGGCCTGCGGACTGAAAGGTCCCAGGTTCGATTCTGATCAAGGGCATGTACATTGGTTGCAGGCACATCCCAGTAGGGGGCGTGCAGGAGGCGGCTGATTGATGTCTCTCTCTCATAGATGTTTCTGGCTTTCTATCCCATTCCCTTCCTCTCTATGAAAAATCAATAAAATATATATTTTTTTAAAAATAGGAACCCACACCTGAAGCCTATATAATCATGTCACCAATAAATTCAATTAAAAAAAAAAAAACTTCCTCTTTCGGGTTCTGGAAGATGCCCCGTCATTGGTGAAGATACTAGGATATGTATCATTTGGGGCTGGGATTGAATTAAGAGTTAGGAATCTAGCCCCAGTTCAGTCTCTGTGTAACAGGTTACAATAATCCAAAGAAGGATCACATGCTCGGGAGGAAAATTTCTTTTTCCTGCTACTACCCTCCTATCAGTGTTGGCAAACTCATTAGTCAGCAGAGCCAAATATCAACAGCACGACGATTGAAATTTCTTTTGAGAGCCACATGTTTTAAACGTAAACTATATAGGTAGATACATTGTTATGAACTTAACTAGAAGCCGGTGCACGAAATCATGCACCCCGTCTGCCTTGGCCCTCGCAGCCCCGGCTTCATCGGCAATGTTGTCTGGAGAGTCGTTCCGATGTTGGGCTGATTTGCATATTACACTTTATTATTATAGATGAGGGTGCTCCTAAGCTGGCCTTTGCTAAAAACATCCTCAATCTGATTGAGGTACAGTGGTACCTCAAAATACAAGTTTAATTCGTTCCGTAACCTTGAGGCGTGGGAAACTATGAGACGCTCGAGTTGCGGTAAATTGGTGGGTCGTGTGCAGCCAACTGATCTGCGCGATGACTCCTGTCTCAACTGTTGCTCGTATTTCAAAGCAAAAATCGCTTGCTCGCTCGACGGCTCGTATCTCAAAAATCTCATATGTTAGGGCACTCGTATCTCGAGGTACCACTGTACATCCAAGAGGCCGCGGTTTGCCGACCACTGGCCTAAGTGCTCTCATTCCACATCCAGCCCCTCCCCTTCAGCCTTCCTGCTCCCTCTGCTGGAAGCCCCGCCCCATGTACATCTGCAGTGTCGGGTCCTGAGGGTTTCCGATCCTGCTTCACCCTGTCCCTCTGTCCCCTCCCTGTTGCTTGGCTTATGGCGCAGACACATCTAAGTTTCCCGTCATCTTTCCAGTCTGAGACTGGATGAGCGCTCCTCCATTTCCCAGCTGCAGGCCATGTGGAGAAGGCGCTCTAACACCCAGAGTTGTGATCCAGGTGTCATATATCAGTGTGTGTGTGAGCAATTGAGTTTTTCATTTGGTTTGGTGTGGTGTGGTGTGGTGTGGTTTGGTTTTCTGAGACATCTGAGTCATTCTCACATTCCTTCGCCCTGTTTCCCTAAAATGCATTGGTTCTTTGGGGTTCAATATGCAATAACTCTTCTTCTGACTACTTTTAATTATGTAAGTTGTTAAGAATAAAATTGACATAAAAAGGGGGAAAAAATCTTATTCAATTTCCCCAACTTTCCAAATTCTCTCTCTGGAGATAATATCCCCTTGTTATTTGTATGCCAGATCCATTCTGATATTGCAGAAGAGAGGAGGATAAAAATCACCTACAAATACACTGGCAAAGGCATCACAGAGCCACCGTATGGTGTGTTTGCCTTCGACAAAAACACGGGAGAACTGAACGTCACCAGCATTCTTGACCGAGAAGAAACGCCCTACTTCCTGGTGAGGACAATTGCACGTTGATTAGTCTGCAGTTTCATCTTTGGTAACTGGCTCGGTTTGTTTTATTATTTTTGGAGACCCTGGCAGGTCACTCAATGTAACCTCTTCCGTTGTGTGTGCCGTGCTTGCAGCTAACGGGTTACGCTCTGGACGAAAGAGGCAACCACCTGGAGAAGCCGCTGGAACTGCGCATTAAGGTGCTGGACATCAATGACAACGAGCCCGTGTTCACCCAGGACGTGTTCGTTGGGGCCGTGGAAGAGCTGAGCGCAGCGCGTAAGTGGCCGCTGGTTTTATGAATGAACACCCATTTTCTGAATGAACCCACTGAGGGGCTGGACATGCACTCCTGTGACAGAAACAAGCCTATTGCTCCAGGTGTAGAACTGGCTTTGTTTGTCAGATGTTCAAAAACCTTTACATGACATGTTTCAGACCCACAGGACAGATGTGGTGGGAGGATGTGACATGTTGGATCTCTGTCTCAGCTCTTCTGCCTGGTAGCAGAGAAGCAGCCATAGAAAGTAACATAAAATGTTCAAATGTGAACAAATGGCTGTGTTCTAATAAAACTTTATTTACAAAACTGGTGGCTGACTGGTCTTGCCCGCTGGCAGTAGTTTGTTGACTTTTGACTCATGTTATTTCCACTGTCAGGGTTGTTAGTGTCATTCAATAGAGTGCTCTGCATGAACGCTTATAGGAGAGAGAGATTTCTCTCTTTTTTTAATATATTTTTATGATTTCAGAGAGAGAGAAAGACCGATAATGAGAGAAAATCGTCCATCAGCTGCCCCCTGCATGCCCCCTACTGGGGATCAAGTCTGCAACCCGGGCATGTGCCCTGACCAGGAATCGAACTGGGACCTCCTGGGTCACGGGTCCTAGGGCCAGGCTCCATCACTGAGCTACACCAGCCAGGCAAGACATTTCTCTTGGATCACAGTCTGAAGAACAGCTGTGCTTCTCCTGGATTGAGTTTTAATAAGCATCTGTTTGTACCTGTTCATCCTCCTCTTTTTATTAGAACTGTTATAAATAAGTCTGTGGCCCTCCTGTAGCAAGCTGGGGACTTCACCCTCAGAACTGTCTTGCTAACGCTGGTCCTGCCCTTTCCTTGTTTTTCTTACACCTGCAATCCATTCACACTTATTTCCTCAGTTTTTTGATCTTGGTAAACTGAGGTTCTGAGAAGCCCCTGACATCCTTCCTGGACCAAGCTGACATGAGGCAGAGAATAACAAATGTGCGCATGATCACGGCCGCCTTTCATCCCGGTGCCTCTGTTTCCCACGCCAGATACCCTGGTGATGAGAATCAACGCGACAGACGCGGACGAGCCCAACACCATCAACTCCAAGATCTCCTACAAGATCGTGTCTCAGGACCCTGCCTCCCCCGCCATGTTCTACCTGAACAAAGACACGGGCGAGATCTACACAGTCAGCAGTACCCTGGACAGAGAGGTGCGTGCACATTTCAGGCTGCTCAGCTTTTAAACGCTCCTTCCTTCTTTCAGGTTCTCCTCCCTGTTTCTCGTTTCAGTTTTTTACTTTGTTGTATATTTCTAGCTCACAAGCTAACTTTTAGAATCATCCCCTCCTAGGGATGTGCTGTCCAGTACGGTAGCCACTAGCCACATGTGGCCACTGGGCACTTGAAATGTGACTGGTCCAACTTGAGTTGTGCTACACATATAAGATGTACCCAATTGGGAATACTTGGTAGGAAAAAAGGAAAGAATGTAAAATGCCATCTTAATAACTTTTTGTTGATTACACTTTGAAATAATATTTGGGATCCAGAGGCTAGGTAAAATGTATTTTAATATTAACATGAGGATTTTTGTTTTAATGTGGCTGCTAGGAAACTTAAAATTGTCCAGGACGGCACTGCTCTGGGTTCTCTCCAGCCGGGTTTCTGTTTGCGAGAGATTTTCCTAAGTGTGCAGTTCCGTAATGAAACACCAGGGACTCCCCCACTACTCAGACTGTTATCACCAATGAACGTGTTTTAAAACTGACTGCTATCACCAATGACATCTTTAAGAAATGAATTAATATCACCAATGACATGTTTAAGGAACAGACTAATATCACCAATGAATGTGTTTTAGAAATTGATTGCTATCACCAGTGACATCTTTAAGGAATAGACTAATATCACCAATGACACATTTAAGGAATAGACTAATATCACCAATGACATGTTTAAGGAATTGACTAATATCACTAATGACACCTTTAGGAAATTGACTGCTATCACCAATGACATGTTTAAGAAATTGACTAATATCACCAGTGACATCTTTAGGAAATTGAGTAATATCACCAATGACACCTTGAGGAAATTGACTAATATTTCCAATGACATGTTAAAGAAATTGACTTATATCACCAATGAACATCTTTTAAAAATTAACTGCTATCACCAATGAGAACATATTTAAGAAACTAGCTAATATCACCAATGACATCTTTAGGAAATTGACTAATATCTCCAATGACATTTTAAAGAAATTGACTTATACCACCAATGAACACGTTTAAGAAATTGACTAATATCACCAATGACATGTTTAAGAAATTGACTGCTATCACCAATGACATATTTAAGACATAGACCAATATCACCAAGGACCTCTTTAAGAATCTGGCTTCTATCACCAATGACCATGTTTAAGATTTTGACTAATATCGCCAACCACATCTCTAAGACATTGACTGTCAGCAACTCCTCCGGGCTTCCATGCCCCTTCTGGAAAACCGCTGACAGCAAATAAACACCTTCACACAAACAACAGGTCACGAAACTTACTTCCGAGCACACCGCACTGTGGTGCGTGTCCTTGGTGGGGCCGTGACTAAAAGCGGGGCGACGGGTTGGAGGGCTGGCGCTCACCCCGGGGTGCTTGCATGCCCTGCAGGAGCACAGCAGCTACAGCCTGACGGTGGAAGCCAGGGACGGCTACGAGGGAGAGATAACGGATAAGCCCGTCAAGCAAGCTCAGGTCCAGATCCGTATCGTGGACGTCAATGACAACATACCCGTGGTGGAGAGTCAGAGGGTAACTGCTGTTTTTATAACCACCGTATCCACTTATTCATGTGTATGACGTGCGTGTGTGTGTGTGTGTGTGTGTGTGTGGCACTAACATAAAAACCCTGTGTTCCTGACTTGCAGTACGAAGGGATGGTTGAAGAAAACCGAGCCAACGTGGAAGTGATGCGCATAAAAGTGCTCGACGCGGATGAGAGGGGCTCGGATAACTGGTTGGCAAATTTTACATTCGTGTCAGGAAACGAGAGGGGTTACTTCCGCATAGAAACGGACAATCAAACGAATGAAGGAGTCGTGATCCTTGTTAAGGTAAGTGCTATGTATGTAGCCCTTTCCCCAGAGCAAACTTATGGAACCAGTTTAAGGAACATTAGCTGATATTGAATGTCCATGAACTTCCTTAAGAAAAGAAATCACTTCAAATTGTTCAGAATAAATATTTTTTAAATGACATTGACCTTTAAAAAAATTTATTGGGGCTGTTTCATAATCATCCTTCACAGTGACGAATATCCCCGTTGGCAGATTTTTAAACGCATGTTATCAATATGAGTTGGAATGCTCAGTGCTGCCGGGTTAAAATGTCCTAGCCAACATGAAAATCACATGTGGGTGTGCGCACGCATGTGTGTGTTCTGCGTGTGTTCTAGTTCTCTCTTTCGAACAGCTCCCTTTGCTTTTGCCTCTCTAGGCTTTGGATTACGAGGAAATGAAGCATCTGGACTTCAGCGTCGTCGTCACGAACAAGGCCGCTTTCCACAAGTCAGTGCAGAGTAAATACAAGCCCGTCTCCGTCCCCATCAAAGTCAACGTGCGGAACGTGAGGGAAGGCATCCACTTCAGAAGCAGCACCATCTCCATCCGCACCAGCGAGAGCGTGGAGCGGACCAGCCTGGGCCAGGTCATCGGCAGGTTCCAGGCCTTTGACGAGGACACCGGCCAGGTGGCCCGTGCAAAGTAAGAGGCAGTGACGGTGAATTGCTCTCCCTGCCTGTTCGCACCAGAGTCACAGTGAGGGCGCACCGTCCACTTCCTCCCGCCCAGCGGCTAGAAGGTGACCGCTCCCAGGGTGGCACCCGCAGCTGAGCGGCAGGAGAAATTGCCCTCCACCCGGGTGCGAGGCAGGGCGGGGTCCCTCTGGCTAGCAAGGTTGAAAGCAGCAAAGTTCATGGCACATTCCACCCGCTACCGGGTTGGTTTGGAGAAGTAGTGGTCGCGAGTATTGTAATGGGGAGACACCAGTGTCGCTGGCACAGCAGCCCCGGAAGGGACTCTTCATTGAAACCATGCCGTTGGGGGCGGGGATGGAGGAGCCTTTGACGTTGGTCTCGGTCATGGTGGCTTTTACTCAGATACAGTGGTACCTCGAGATACGAGTGCCCTAACATACGAGATTTTTGGGATACGAGCTGTCAAGCGAGCGATTTTTGCTTTGAAATACGAGCAACAGTTGAGATAGGAGTCATCATGCAGATCGGCCGGCTGCACACGACCCACCAGTTTACCGCGACTCGAGCATCTCATAGTTTCCCACGCCTCAAGGTGATGGAACGAATTAAACTCGTATCTCGAGGTACCACTGTACTTGGATTGAGAGCCCAGCAGATGGCACCGCTGTGCCCTCGGGAAGGGACTGGCTGTGCCCCCTTTAGAGCAAGGCCTTAGGTCTGTACCACAGGTTACAATTTTCAGAGTGAACGTACATCTCAGATCGCAGGTCCATGCCAGGAAGACGAACCTACAGAACGGCTGCTTCCGGAGCGCAGGCAGAGTTACTGGGGTCGAATTTAAAGAAGCCCCGCCTGCCAGCCAGACACACCACCTTCCCTTCCATCAGCCAGGGGTGTTTGGCTGCTCGGCTGTCCCTGTGCCTGGGACATCTGACCTTAGCGTCCCCGGGACCAGCACTTTACAAAGCAGTGTGTCAGTGTGCGTGGTCGGCCACAGTGAGAATGCTGAACGCCCTGCAACCATCTCTCCTTTGGGTGACTTCTTTTTAAATATATATATTGATTTCAGAGAGGAAGGGAAAAGGAGAGAGAGACACAGACATCAATGATGAGAATCATGGATCGGCTGCCTCCCCCACGCCCCGCCCTGGGGATTGAACCCGCAACCTTGGCATGTGCCCTGATGGGGATTAAGCCGTGACCTCCTGGTTCATAGGTCGATGCTGAGCCACTGAGCTTGGTGACTTCTAGTGGAATCCGTCATCCCAGAGTGGCAAATGGCCTTTTCCCAAAATAATATTAACCGGCGGCCTGCGCTGTTTTCTGCAGTGTCTTGTGACCCTGTTTGCTCACCATCCTCGCAGGAACCACCCTGCTTCTCGGGAGTTTTGTGGTCTAGTCTTTATGTCCACGGCTCCCACCCTGACGAGCCGTCCCTACCGGGATCCCCAGCCCTGGGGACGCATGCTCTGTGACCGTTTCCCCACCGCTGCCCGCTGAGAGGCGTACACGGTCTAGTTCATCATCCTGCAGTCATCCTGGGCTCTACATTGAAACTTCTACTTCCCACCTATTGCACTTTGGCTGCTATTTTTATTAAAGGTGATAAATATATCAAAATACACGTTCTGCCTGGAGAAAATAATGAACCATGTTCCTTATTTCTCAAAAGGATTTTTTTTTATTATTCTTTAGCATGCACTTACAGAATTGTAGTATGAGAAAAGGCTTAGAGATGGAGTCAGACCTACTATTTTACAGATAAGGGATGCGATGCACAACTAAATTAAACAATTTTCTAAGGTTTGCCTAATCATTAGTGGTCGCTATTTAGAAATGCTGACCGGGACAGAAGAATTACTTCTTTAACTAAGTCATCATTTACTGTTTTACCGATGACCCATATGCATCCACTGTTTACCGACATTTGGCATAACGTGAGCCACCATTCTGCTTTGAGTGGTGTCTATAATTTCTGCCATAGAGAAGAGAGAAAATTCCATAAATGAGATCCCATACATGTGATCCTGTTTACTGAGACTCAACATAAATATGAATTTCAGAAACCAATGATAGCAGTTAAGTCCAGGCTTTCAAATTCTAGACATGAAATTCAGAAGTACGTGTGAAAATCTAAGTGTATCGCCCCTTACTGGTAGAAATATTGAAAAGCAGAAACTTAGGTTAAAGTGTAAATTGGAATTTTTTTAGTAGCAATGTAAACAAGTATTGCTACAAATCAGCAAACAGCCACTTAACACAAAATAAATGATCCAGCTGGTTAACTGAACCAAATAGTCATTGGCTTATGTTTGGATGAAGTTATTTGTAAACTCGATGGCATTAAATCACATACATTTCTGAAAACATCATCTAAAGGGTCTCCTTGCGTTTCCCAAAGTTTCCTCTTTCCACACTATTCCCTGGCTTTGCGCGAGGAAACCCGGAAATCACTTCCTGTTTGCACTCTGAACCATCTCTTACTGAAAGAAGCCTTCTTGCTCTGAGCAATCAACAATATTCCAAAATGTTAGAGCACTCCATTTAAAGCAGTCACTGGTGTGTAAATCGGTCGTTAGAAATATTGGTAATAAACAATATGATGCCCATAAACAAGAGCATGTGAGACTACGTTTCTCCCCCGGGTCTCGTTGGGTAATTCTCCCAAGGTTGACCTCAAACTTCAGGGAGAGCAGATCGAGAGCTAGGAGACAGATTGTGGCCCTCCGCCGAGCAGGCAGGGGATGGCGCCCTCGTGTGCGTATCCCGAGTTCCAGGAACAAGGAAGGTTCCAGAATAAGTGGTGTGTACAGTAAAGAGAGGGGCTTTTAGGATAGTTTCAGGAAATTAAAACCATTTCAAGTGAATGCCTGTAACAAGAACATATACAATGAAGCGACAGTTAAACTTGAGTTTGTAAATATTAGAAGCGCAGTTTCTCCAGGATTCAAAATTGATTCTGTATTTGTTTTAAACAGATATACCAAATTGGAAGATATAGATGGCTGGGTCTCCGTGGATTCTGTCACATCTGAGATTAAACTTGTAAAACTCCCCGATTTTGAATCCAGATATGTCCAAAATGGGACATACACTGTCAAGATCTTAGCTATCTCAGAAGGTAAGTTATCAAAGAGATATTTCCTTGGTTATATGTGGTTTGCTGTTATTTTCCAACATCACAGACCTTCCTTTTGATCTTACAGAAAAAACAAATCTCTCCAGTGGAGACATTTTCACATTTCTACTTATTTAGTGGACTAAAGAGATTACGTGATCTGACTGTGAAAAATATCTAGGATAGGAAGTGCCCTAACGTGTTAGGACCTTCTTATGAAAATGGCGAGAAAATTCAAACTATGCTTGTTAACAGCAATAGAATCAGATTATACATATTTTTTTCTTTCCTTTCTTTCAGATTCTCCCAGAAAAACCATCACGGGCACAGTTGTGATCACGGTGGAAGACATTAATGACAACTGCCCGACCCTGGTGGACCCGGTGCTGAACGTCTGTGACGACGTGCAGTACGTGAACGTGACCGCGAGGGACCTGGACGGCTACCCCAACAGTGACCCCTTCACTTTCGTCGTCATTGACAAGCCAGCTGGCGTGGCAGAGGAATGGAAAATCATACGCAAAGAAAGTAAGCCGAGTCGCTGGCGGACAGGTCAAAATATTACACACGACAAATGGAAGCCTTTGTTCTAGAGGCTGGGTTTCTTCTATCGGTTATACTGGAGGCCCGGTGCACGAATTCAGGCACGGGTGCAGGCCGGCCAGCCCGCCCCAATCAGGCAATCGGGCCGGGCAGGGGGAGGGGACATGGGCGGTTGGTGGGCCGGCCCCACCCCCTGGTTGAACACAAATCGAACTCTGCATATTACGCTTTTATTCTCTAGCAGTGGTCAGCAAACGCTTTAGTCAACAGAGCCAAATACCAACAATTGAAATTACAACGATTGACATTTCTTTTGAGAGCCGAAAACTGACTTTTGCACGTGGGCCACGAAGTTTCAATCGCACACTGTACATGGTATTTTTTGGAAGAGCCACACTCAAGGGGCCAAAGAGCCGCATGTGGCCCGGGAGCCGTGGTGTGCCCACCGCTGTTGTATAGGGTTTCCATACGGTTTTCAGAGGGTTATGGAATGAGGTTTTGAGCCTTGGGCATAGTGTCCTTTATCTGCTCGAATCCAATGTCCCATTCGGAACAACGGAAGAGGCAGAGAAGAAAAACCACCTCGTGTCCCGGTGACAGCTGGGCGCTCTCTGAACTGCTCGTGGAGGTGTGGCCGTGTCTCACAAGCTGAGGAGCCCCTTGCCCGCGTAAGCCAACGAGTAACATTTGTTGGTCACTTACCATGTGCCCGGCACTCTGCTGGCCCTTCAGACGCATGGCCTCATTCAATCCTTTCTCCATAACATTACTCCTTCAGTCGGGCTGAGGAAACCTTGATTTAACTCAAGGAGCTTGCTCAAGGTCACGCCGTGGGTGAAGGATAGACACCCGTTCAAGAGGGTCTCTGTGACCCTCCGTGCCAGACAGCCTTATGCTCATGGCCACGGCCCAGGCATAGCTGTCCCAGACAGGAAGCCCGCCTTCTGGATGGGAGCCTGCGGGTGACCTGAACAGAGACCTACCCGGAAGGCTTTTCCTAAACAATTAGTGTCCGTTTTTTGAAAAACCTCAAATATCATACCCACGTTTTCCTTCATGTACCGATCTAACGTTAAACATTTAAAGTGTAACAGCTCTTCACACTTTACAAAGCTTTCAGTCGTGTGAAAGCTGGTGACGGGGTACCATGGGGTTAATTATGCTCTTCTCTCGGCTGTCCGTATGAAATTGCCTGGATAAATTTTTTTTTTATATAAAACTGATAAAATGAAGTCCTTCCATGGAAGTACCACTTAACTCACCACTTGCATGTCCCCATGTCCCCAATACATAAAACAGTTTATAGTATTTGGCAAACCACACGCATTTGTGAAGACTCAGCATCGCAAAGGTAAGCCATGTCTAACGCCTGTTCTTTGCTCTTCACCCACGTATTCGGGGTGTCTGGACTAGGCCAGAAATTAGACCAAATCCTTTTCACACCAACGTGCCAGCCCACCTCTGGGGTGTCTCCAAAAGTGGACAGTTTCACCTTCCCTCTCCCGAAAAGGGAAAAAGAAACAGAACCGCGAAGAAAGAATGAAGCTTCTACCTGGTGCTGAATATCACTGGCCACTAGAAACTGTCTCTATCCCAGCCAGGGTGGCTCAGTGGCTGAGCATCAACCCAGCCACCAAGAAGTCACCAGTTCCATGCCCGGTCCAGGGCACATGCTGGTTGCCAGCTGGCTCAATCCCCAGCAGAGGATGACAGGAGGCAGCCAGTCAATGCCGATGTGTGTGTCTCTCTCACCGATGTTTCTCTCACTCACCCGGTCCCTCTTGCCTCCCGCAGGCACCAGCGTGCTGCTGCAGCAGCGGGAGCCGCGGCCGGGGCGCCACGAGCTGCAGCTGCGGGTGGCGGACCTCCAGGGCGTGGCCTGCGCGGAGCCGCAGGTGCTGAGGCTCACGGTGTGCAGGTGCCTGGACGGCAGCGGCTGCGTGGAGGCGCTGCGGGGCGCCTCGGTGGGGCTGGGCCCCGCCGCCATCGCCCTCATCCTCCTCGCCCTCCTGCTCCTGCTGCGTGAGTGTCCCCTTGGCGCCGGCGGTCAGGGCGTTCCTGACCTTGTGAGCGTGTGGTTGTGGGGTCCTCTACATCGGCGGTTCTCAACCTGTGGGTCGCGACCCCCTTTGGGGTGGAATGACCTTTTCACAGGGGTCGCCTAAGACCATGGGAAAATGCAGATATTTACATCACGATGCGTCACAGTAGCAACATCTCATGGTTGGGGGTCACCACCCTATGAGGAGCTGTATGCAAGGGTCGCGGCCTTCGGAAGGTTGAGAACCGCTGCTCTGCATAGTTATCCTTGCTCACCCCACCGAACGCTGAGGGCAAGGACGGGAGCGAGGTCATCGATGAATTAATTCACCAAGGGCTGTGAGAGCACGCTCAGAGCTTGGTTGTATAAAATGAGTCATTTTCTGGTTTAAATCGCCAAGGCTACTGTGCACCATCTTCAGCGACCTTCTAACCACATCATGGGGCCCCATTTAAAATATATATATTTTTTAATGTTTAAGTTACAGCTTACATTCAGTGTTATTCTGTATTAGCTCAGGTGTTCGGCATTCTGGTTAGACAATCATATGCCTCACTGTGCATTTCCCTGAGATTTCCCGTACCCCTGGCACCACACACAGTTAGCTCAGTATCACTGACACCTTCCTGTGCTGTGCTGTCACTGGGACTGCCTTGCAACTGCCCACTTGTCCCTCTGGGAACCCGCAGTCTGGTCTCTGTCTGTGAGTCTGTTTCTGTCCTGTTTCTGTTCTGTGTGTTCTGTCTTGTCTGTCTGCGTTGTTCTTTAGAGTCCCCCTGTGAGGCAAGCCCTCCGGCACTGCCTTCCTCTGGCTTCCTTCCCGCGGCCGGTGGCCCCGTCTGAGGAGCCCCGTGAGGCAAGGACCTGGTCTCTCCTCGCTGCCAGCGCCTTGCCCGCAGGAGGCTCTCAGACACACTGTGCCCGGGTTTGCGTTATGGACACAGGTTATGTCACCCGCTCCTCTTCCTCTCCTTCATCTCCGCTGTGCACATTCAGCTGGCCGGAGCCCACCTCCCGGGCCCTCTGCGTGGCTTCCCCTCCATCTCCAGACCCTCTGGGTGCTCGTCCTCCATCTCCCGGACCCTCTGCTTGTCCTCCAGCTCTCAGACCCTCTGGGTGGCTTGCCCTCCCCCGGGGCCTACAGAACTGAGACCTCTGCTGCCTTCCGCTACAGACACACACAGGGGCTCCCCGCAGCTCCCCACGCTGGTGGGGGTGGGGAGGCTGGAGCTGGGGCTCCCCTCACTGCCTCTCACGCACGTTCCCAGGGGCTCCTGTGGCGCCTGGCACCCGGTCCACCCCGGACAAATATTTGCTGAGTGTGCACAGATGCTGGCACTGCCCCGCTGATTCCTATCTTTATTGCTCACGGTAGCTACGGCGACTGTGCTGTCAGCCGTTAACGTAAGGAATGTGGAGGGAGCGGTCACTGGGAGCCGCCCGACGGGAGTGGCAGTGACACCGGTTCTGTGTGCCGAGCGGGTGTGAAGTCTTTACTGCCCTCACCGAGAGGCCAGCACGGCCTTCACTTCCTCCCGGAGGAGAATGAGGTTTAGGAGGGGACTCTGAAACTGTACTGAGTTCTAGATCTTTCCTAAAGGCTTTAATGCAGAATCGTTTAGAAAGGAGTACTGGGGTAACTCAAAGGTAGATTTGAACCTCAAAACGCTTTTAATCCTGCCTTTTGCCCAATCCTACTCCAGGAGGAAGTATGATAGAAATTCCCCCGTGCTCAAATATTTGAGTATGTTAAAATGTTCTACCCTGGGGAGCTTTTGATTTTTTAACACTTTTTTTTTTTTTTGGATAGTGGATATTCTCGTATTAGAAATGAAAGTGGCCTAACCAGTTTGGCTCAGTAGACAGAGCATTGGCCTGAGAACCAGAGGGTCTTGGGTTCGATTCCGGTCAAGGGCATGTACCTCTGTTATAGGATCCGCCCCGGGCCAGGTCCTGTCAGGGCACGTGCAGAAGGCACCAACCCATGTGTTTCTCTCACATCAGTGTTTCTCTGTCTTTCCCTCTCTCTTCCACTCTGTCTAAAAAATCAATGGAAAAATAACCTGGAGTGAGGACTTAATAAAAATTAAAATACATAAATGAAAATGGTTTAGAAAGTGAGGTCTTGAAGTTGGTTTTGATGATGCGGATACTCCTGTATTCAGTCTGGGTGTCCCACTCAGGAACCAGACACGGCCTCTTGCTGACGGGCAGGGGCCCCTGAATCTGGAGGACCCCACTTCCTGCCAGTAGACTTAGGGGTGTCTCTCCCAGCAGTAGCTTGGCGAGATTGGAAGGGGGTAAAGAAAAGGAAAAGGGACAACAGGGCTGTAGATAAGTGAAGGCTGGATTGCAGGAGGCGATCTATGCAAATTCCAAAGTGACACAACGCAGGATTTAAAAAGACGTTGGCGCTAACGTTTCTGTGCTTGGTTCTGTTTCTGCCAGTCGTGCCGCTCCTGCTGCTCATGTGGCACTGCGGGGAAGGCGCCAAGGGCTTTGCGCCCATCCCGGGCACCATAGAGATGCTGCACCCCTGGAACAACGAAGGGGCTCCGCCCGAAGACAAGGTCAGATCCCGGGATAAGCGTGAAACCCGTGGTCTTTCCCATGTCAAGGGCCCTGGGGAAGTGTGTCTGACGTGTTAGGTCAGGAGAGAGGAAGGCGGTCCTCACAGATCGCACTGGTGCCGGGAATGAAACGTGTCTGTGTGCGCTGCCGGGCGGAGCTGCGGTGGCTTTGCTGCCCTGCCAGCGCCTGGGTCACAGGGACTGTAGACAGGGCTCAGGCGATGTCACATGTTTCAGAGTCAAGGTCAGCGAGAACAAGTGTGTGCAGAGACTGAGGAGGGAAATACAGTGGTGCCTCGAGGTACGAGTTTAATTCGTTCCGTCACCTTGAGGCGGGAGAAGCTATGAGACGCTCGAGTCGCAGTAAACTGGTGGGTCGTGTGCAGCCGGCCGATCCGAGCGATGACTCCTATCTCAAATGTTGCTCGTATTTCAAAGCAAAAATCGCTCGCTCAATGGCTCGTATCTCAAAAATCTGGGATGTTAGGGCACTCGTATCTCGAGGTACCACTGTATTTCTTATCACCAGTGTTAAGTGGGCAGTTTTCACAGCCAGGTGTCCCTGCATTTTCATTTCCTCGGGACGCAGGCTTGGCGGAGGTAAGCCCACCACCATCACAGCTGTGAAAGATGGCACAGCCCCATCTACCTACTTAATAGCCATCCTGGTACCTCTTCATGGAGTCTGCACCCTGAGACTCCCATCACGGTCTGCAGTGAGCTTCCTGTCCAATAGGATATGACTTAGCACCCGGTGTCCCAGACCTCAGAACCACAGCGGCTTACGTACACGTGTGAGCGGCCCAGGACCAACATGTTACCCCACCTGGCGGCCGGCTCCTTTTCCCTTGATGTGTTCCATCCCCTGCTGTCTTCATGCTCCTGACACTGACCGCTGTCCCCACACGCCCCAGAGCAGACAGGAGAAGTAAAGACCCGCCCTGAAAACCATTCCCCTAAGACCCAGCCTCCACACCTGCCCGAAATCCCACCCAGCAGCCTGCCAGGTGGCACCTGCTACTGGCAATGAGGCTCAACAGTAGTCTGTGTTTGCGATGCCCATGTGTCCGGCTAAACAGAAAATAGCGGTTCTGCCATCACAGAGAAGGCTTTCAGCTCCAGGGAAGCTGGAATGCAATTGGTGCCAACAGAGTATACGAGCCATGACACCATATATATATATAAAAAAGTGTCCCCTCAGGAGTTTGACCACTCGCTATGACATGCACTGACCACTAGGGGGTGGCATGGAACAAAGGGAGACCCCGGCCAGTAGCTGGAAAGCCCCCATCAGCCCTGATGGCCGGCCAGGCCTAGGGACCCCACCCGTGCATGAATTTCGTGCACCGGGCCTCTGGTATTTAAGCCACTTTAGTTTTCTCCTTGGATTATAATCATCTAAAGAAACCGGAAGGTAGAGGGGGGTCTCAGAAGACTGGGAGAGAAGCGATTCAACCCAAAATGGTTTTCCGAACGGTTTCTGTGGAAAGGCTTATTGTGCGTGTGCCCGTGTAGCTCAGACCCCACCACCCGGACGGACCCTCCGGCTCAGCCCTCCTCCGCGTGTGCCCCCACAGGTGGTGCCCGCGCTGCTGGCGGCGGACCACAGAGACGGCGTGGCCGTGGGTGGCGGCGCGGGGGGCCTGGCGGCCCAGGAGGCGGCGGCGAAGGGCGGCAGCTCGGCTTCCTTCACGCGAGCGCAGCACGACCTGTCCGAGGTGGACGCCCGCTGGGAGGAGCACCGGAGCCACCTCTCGGGGGCCACCGCCCAGGCCACGGGCGCGGCGGGAGCCCTCCGGGGCGGGGAGACCATCAGGAGCACCCGGGCCTCGGGGGTGTTCAGAGACGCGGCCGGGGCTCGCGTGGCGGCGGCCGGCGCCATGAGTGAGGAATTCCTAGGAAGCTACTTCGCTGAGGTAGGTGGGGGGAAGGCGTGGGGGGAGGCGTGTGATGAGGCTCGTTGTGGCCTTGGGTCTGGATGGCACGTTGTCGTTTCTTTGT
>PVJN01030362.1:0-25683 GCA_004026805.1 Lasiurus borealis | reverse complement strand
AAAAAATTATGAACAAATACATATCTATCAACAAGTGAATCTAAAAATTAAGTGACTTAAAAATTTGATCAACAGAATAAACTGGTGAATATAATAGAATCAGGAGCACAGAAAGGGAGTGGACTGTTAATTCTTAGGGGGAAAGGGGTGAAGGGTGTACAGGGAGAGACTGGACAAAAATCATACACCTATGGATGAGGTCAATGGGAGGGAGCTAAGGGCAGAGGGAGGGGTGGGAGCTGAGTGGAGGGGTGCTATGGAGGGGAAAAAAGAGAAACAAATGTAATAATCTGAATAATAAAGATTTAATTAAAAAAATAAAAATAAAAAAATAAAAAATTAAGTGAATTAAAAATCCGATGAACAGAATAAACTGGTGAATATAATAGAATCAGGGGCATAGAAAGGGAGTGGACTGACAATTCTCAGAGGGAAAGAGGTATGGGGGGTGGGAAGAGATTGGACAAAAATTGTATTTATATGGATGAGGACGGGAGGGGGCGGTTTCGGGGAGGTAAGGGCAGAAGGTGGGGTGGGAACCGGGTGGAGGGGAGCAATGGAGGGAAAAAAATGAACAATTGTAATAATCTGAACAATAAAGATTTATTAAGTTTTTTAAAATGTTAATTTCTCATTTTCAAAGAGTTTCCATTATTCTGAAGCTGATCTGTTTTTAAAAAGATATATACTAGTACATTTTTTATTTCAGAGAGGAAGGAAGAGGGAGAGAAAGAAACATCAATAATGGGGAGAATCATTAATTGGCTGCCTTCTGCATGCCCCCTACTGGGGATCAAGCCCACAACCCAGGCATGTGTTGATCAGAATCGAACCGTGACCTGTTTCATAGGTTGACGATCAGTCACTGAGCCACATTTTTATAAAGCAGAGATGCACCAAAACATACATTTTCACATATGTATTTTAGTTTTAAGGTAGCAAACATCAGTTCATTGGATATTTACAAACTAAGGTAATCATCAAACAAATTGACAGGGAAATTATCTTTGCATAAATTGTGGGGCTGATTCTTCTCAATGATAAGTTCATTGAAAATTATAAATTAATATAGGACTAGATTTTTGACTAGTTCCCGCTCCTCAACATATTAGCAGTTTTTGGCTGCAATCAATAGGAACCAGCTCTGACTAACATAGGCAAATAGGAATTTACTAGAAGAATGTGGAGTGGCTAACCTATTCAAAGAAAAAATACTCAGGTGTGTGTGTGTGTGTGTGTGTGTGTGTGTGTGTGTGTTTAATCTTTATGTTGAAAGTATTATGTATGTCCCCTTCCCATAATCCCTGCAGCCTGCCCCCGCCCTGAGCCTCAGGTCTTCACCACCCTATTGTCTGTATCCATGGGTTATGCATATGGGCATACAAAGAAGACTTGGGTCTTTAAAGGACAGAAATCAGGGCAGCTGTGGGGTTAGAGGAAGAAAGAACTAGTACGTAGTGTCTTTGAAACACAAACTAAAAGAATTTCAGTGGTTTCCAGGGTCTACAATAATTTCCAGGGACCCCACCTTTGATGGAACTAGGCTCCCTCAGTGCTTCCCTCTCAGCCATCTGGACGGTGCCTGATGAAGGTAGGTTCATCCTCCAAAGTAAAATCAGGGCCCTTTTAATAGTAGACGAGTGAAAGGCCCCTGCATAGGCAAAACCCCAGAAAATCCAGGGACAGGAAGGTCTGGGTTTTTTAGTTTTCTAACAGCCTCCTGACTCACTCTCCTCCTTTCTTCCAACTCTGTATCTAACCAACAGTCACTGCCCCTCTATTTTTCACTTTTAATTTTAGGCTCATGTAGATTATGTAAAACTATAGATGGCTCACCGCCCACTTCTCATTACACCAAAATTAGTTGGAAATTATTAGAAAGCTTGGGGACATAGGAGTGGAAAAAATAAAAATTAGATGGTACCTGAGCAAAACAGAAACCAAATAAAAGGACGGTTACCCTATCTTCATTGAAACAAGCATTTTGCATTGTGTGTATTTTTACAGGCAATAGAAACAGTTTATAGATTTACCAAGTCTCATTTCATGGCTAAATTTACCTTGTTTTATTTCATTAGCAAAGTGACTTCCAAACTTTGTCCAATTATGACCAGAGGTCGCAAAGATTCCTTACCTCAAAATATCACATTTCTAGGATGCCTACAGTATAAAAGCAACCTCCTGTGTTGCCACCAAGTAGCTTCTTAAATGTGTTCATCAGCTGAACATTACAAGGGCTGAGTCAGAAATGACACTCCTGCTTCTCCTCAAGCCACGGGTCATCATGCCTGCTTAGCAACACCTAGTGGTCAGTAGGGGGAACTGTCTGAATGAATGATGGCAAATGCTCTTCCCTTCTGTCAGATCCTGTCTCCAGATCAGATAATTAGAACCTCTTTGGATATCTTTTTTTTTTTTTTAATGTGTGTCTAGGCTTACTTTTTAAAAACTCTTTCTGCCCTACTTCTAATCCTCCACATTAGATCAATACTTTGGGATCATTCTTATAGTGCATTTTATTGGTGTAAGGAAAATGTAAGACTTTCAGAATAAGCCAAAAAAGATTACTGCATGTCGCCAATGGAAAAATATGCTTCATTTACAGCACACATTTACAGGTTATTTGATTCTATGGAGTTTGTGTTTTTCCTTATATTTGAATTATTTTACAGCTCCATAAATTCTGTCTGACGGAGGTTCAACAGACTCTAGTCCACTCTATTTCAACCTATTCCACCACCACCCCACAAGAAAAAAAAAAGGTTTTGCCTATTTGTAAATTGATTTTAGCATTCTTTCAGTCCGTATAAACTTGCCTTTGACTTCTCCTTCTCCATTGTGTCATATGTGAGTTGTGACTTTATTTTTAGAATATAATAAAAAGCATTCGATAGAAAAGCAGGACACAAACCAGTTGGAGACTTTATGTGCTAATTTTTAAACAGCACACACAAATCTTTGATTAGGCTGAAAAGGTGTCCAGTTCTGTGATGATTTGGGGGTTGTGAACTTGTCAAGTTTTTAGTAAAGTTCGCGTTAAAAAATGGTCCATGAATATTTCACTAGTAACGGGTATAGAGTGCTGGAGATTTTATGCTATCACTTTGGTGTCTAATTAACAGATAAATGGCTTTTATGAATGCCAAAGTGTCCCCTGCTTTAACACACTAAGGCTCCAGAAGGCTAAGTGCAGCTTTTTCAGGCTCCTGTCCCATCAGCACTTCTGCTGGGAGAAGCACCTTCACATGGGCTCTGCAACAAGACACATGCTCCCAGTGCAGACATCAGCACTCTAGGACTCAGGCATCCACAGCCTGGATGCCACCAACCTCAGGAGGCATCACCTGCTATGGTGGCCACGTGGGCTGCAAGAGAGAATCCACAGTAACTGATAGGACCATGTCTGTGGGTCCACGGAGTCATTTCCTGCAGAATCAACAAAATTCAAAGGGAACCAGAAACGGGGGCAGAGCTCCCACCACAGAAGGTGTGTGCAGAACTCAAGAAACACCATGTGCAACTGCTGTAGGGAGGCAAGATTTCTCCCCAGGCTTGCAGGGCCGGGCCTACACAGGTTCCATTTCTACATCATGGTCACTGGATACCAAGGGTATCTACACTCTTCAACTTGCTCAGTCCAGTTCTTTCCTAAAACGGGCCTCTGAAGATACAGCTGCTTGGAGTTCCAGTTGTCACCCGTCCTTCTTACATGTCCTGCCCACATCTAGATGAGCTAAGTGGCATCTCGTGTAGCTGAAGTCCCTGCAGAGAGTTTTAAGTAAGC
Organism: Lasiurus borealis; assembly: GCA_004026805.1. Lineage (NCBI taxonomy): Eukaryota > Metazoa > Chordata > Mammalia > Chiroptera > Vespertilionidae > Lasiurus > Lasiurus borealis. The sequence continues at coordinate 21,899 of PVJN01030362.1, read as the reverse complement.
TATTTTAAAAGCTACTGATATCATCAGCTCAGAGCTGTTATTCCTAAATCAGCACAACGTATTCTCAGCAGCAGCAAATGTTCTTGTTGATTCACGCCTGACAGCTCAGGACAGGGCGGGGAACCAGAGCCGGGGGCGGGGCCAGAGCTGGGGGAGGTACCAGGAGCCGGGAGATCACAGGCCCTCTAGCAGCCAACCTGCCATAAAAGGTGAAAGGAATTGTTTCCCAAACAGAATTTAAATCAAATGAAATATCAGATCGTAATTTGTTCTGAAAATATTTAAACACTTTAGTGTTTAGAAACGTGTATGTTTCATTCTGATTCAAACAGACTTCCCATTTCTTTAAAAAACACCTTAGTCTCATTTATAGGGGAAAGTTAAATTTGGGTTTTATTTTAATATTTACCAAATAACTCTTGAGGGGGAAACTGGGCCAGATAACACCTTTCCAACACCGCCATTCTACAATTCTACGAAGTGAATAGGATTCAGTTACATTTGGTTTTACTTTTTTAAAATAGTTAGGTCTTTTTCAAGGCCTTAGTTTCCAGGATATTTATAGCAATAACAGCCTTAGCAGGTTTGGCTCAGTGAATGGAGCATCAGTCTGTGGAACAAAGGGTCCTGGGTTTGACTCTGATCAAGGTTTCCAGTCAAGGGCCCTGCCCCGCCTTGGTCAGGCACTTGTGGAAGGCAACAATTGATGTGTTTCTCTCACATGGATATTTCTGTCTGTCTTTCCCTCTCTCTTCCACTCTCTCTGAAAGTCAATGGGAAAATATCTTAGGATGAAGATTTAAAAACAACAACTCTCTGTCTTAATGCAGAAATAAAACATGGAAAAAATACACACGGATATTTAAAATTCTCAGGTTAATATCCTTTAAGCAGACCGCCATGTCAATCATTTTTTTCTTTTTTCTTTATTGACTAAGGTATTACAAAAGCATCCTTATCTCCCCATTGTCCCCCATCATCCTCCCTACTCATGCCCTCACCCTCACCTTGTCTGCATCCATCGTTTATGCTTATTTGCATGCATACAAGTCCTTTGATTGATCTCTGCTCCTTACCTCCATCCTCCCCTACCTTCCCTCTGAGTTTTGAGCATCTTATCGATGCTTCTCATCTTTTATCACAGTTGAGCAACACAAAGTTTGAGGTTGTAGTCTTTAGCAAAAATCAAGTGTGTATATTCTAGGTTACCAATTAAAGCAGGTAAATAAGTTCCAAAATGTTGTCAAGTTGTTATTCAATAAATCATGGTGGTGCAATGGAGAGCATATGGGAAAAAAAACACAAATTTTAGATTCTGTATCTCACACTTTATATCAAAATTAATTTCAGATGGATGATAAATTTAAATATTAAAAATTATATCAGGAAAATCCTATCAGAAAACATGAGATAAAATTATTTTTATAATTTCAGATTGGAGATGTCATAAAAAAAAACTAATCAATTAAATTCCATGAAAGTAAAAAATAGTGTATTAGAAAAACAACACAGCCGAAACCGGTTTGGCTCAGTGGATAGAGCATCGGCCTGTAAACTGAAAGGTCCCAGGTTTGATTCCGGTCAAGGGCATGTATCTTGGTTGCAGGCACATCCCCAGTGGAGAGCATGCAGGAGGTAGCTGATAGATGTCTCTCTCTCTCTCTTATCAATGTTTCTAACTGTCTATCCCTCTTTCTTCCTCTCTGTAAAAAATCAATAAAATATAAAAAAAAAACAACCACAAAGCAAAAAACTAAATTTCAAACTGAAATAAAATATGTATTACATATTTCAAGCAAAAGGCTTATTTTTTAATGCAATAAGAATTTATACAAGAAAATAGAATCACAATAAAAGAAAATGGGTAAAGGACATGAATTAATAGTTCTCAGGAAAGGGGGTTAAATGATTCTGAAAGTTATGAAAAAATGTGTAAACTCATCCTATCTAATAAAAGAGTAATATGCAAATTGACAATACCTCTGCTATACCAACAAGCCACGCCCACAAGCCACACCCACCAGCTATCCTATCTATCCTATCTAATAAAAGAGTAATATGCAAATTGACCATACCTCCGCTACACCCACAAGCCATGCTCCACAAGCCATGCCCACCAACCAATCAAGAACGAGTATGCAAATTAACCCAAGCAAGATGGCTACAGCCACAGAGAGAGCATGAGGGAGGCTTGGGTTGCCCCCAGTGATGTGAAAAGCCAAGCTTTCCACACACCCTGGCCTGCCCAGGCCTCAGCTTAACGCAATGAAGTTTCAATGGCTGCCGCCACAGAGCAAGCAGGAGGCTTGGCTCTAGGCTACAAAGTTTCAATTGTAGAATATAAATAAATCCCAGATACCAGAGCTTCCACTTGGGTCACTGGGGGCATGGCTGGCCTGCAAACCACCACAAGCCCCTCGCCCAGACCACTCCACACCCAAGGGAATCCCACCTTGATCTGGGACACCCTTCAGGGCAAACCAGCTGGTCCTCACCTGTGCACCAGGCCTCTATCCTATCTAATAAAAGAGTAATATACAGATTGACCATCACTCCAACACACAATATGACTGCCCCTATGTGGTCAAAAGATCCTGCCTCCATGTGGACACAAGATGACCACAACAAGATGGCCAGCAGGGGAAGGCCATTAAGAGGGACCAGGCCTTCAAGGGAGAGAAGTTGGGAGGGACCAGGCCAGTAGGAAAGGGCAGTTAGGGGTGACAGGGCCAGCAGAGGAGGGAAGTTGGGGGTGACCGGGCTTGCAGGGAAGGGCTGATGGTGGGGACCCAGGCCTACAGGGAGGGCAGTTAGGGGTGACCAGGCCCACAGGGGAGGCAGTTAGAGGCAAACAGGCTGGCAGGAGAGCAGTTAGGCATCAATCAGGCTGGCAGGGGAGTAGTTAGGGGGTGTTCAGGCTGGCAGGCAGGAGCAGTTAGGGGCAATCAGGAAGGTAGGGCAGGCAAGTAGTTGGGAGCCAGCAATTCTGGATTGTGAGAAGGATGGTCAACTGCCCATTTAGGTCCAATCTTACTTGGATCAGGCCTAAACCCTCAAGGTGTCCCATATTGAAGAGGGAGCAGGCTGGGCTGAAGGACACGCTCATGCATGAATTTCGTGCACTGGGCCTCTAGTCCAGAATAAAAGGAATCACAAAGGAATGATGAGAATCTATTCTTTGCATATCAGATGGCTCAGACTCCAAACTTATGGCACCCTATGTTGACAAAGATGTAGGTAGGAAATAGAAATATCGGTGGGAAGTATAAAGTTGAGCAAACTCTTCAGAAAGAAATTTGATTATAGTTATCAAAATTACAAAAAGCACCTGTTCTTTGACGCAGCAAATCTGCTCCTGAGCAAGAATCCTATGGATATACTCACCTGTGTATAAATGATAAATATAGAAGGACTCCTCTCACTGTGGTATAAAGGAGCATCTTCCATCATCTCTAGTTCTTTCTCCTTTATTGGTCATCATAGCATTTACCAATACTGTCCTTAGAACATACTTACTAGTTTTGTCTGTCTCCCCTCAAGAGAGTGCATGTATGTGAGTAAAGGCAGAGCAGCAGTTCTGCTTGGGGAGATAATCCTGCGTTTTCCTTCTCACAGCACCACTTCCTTGCATAAATGTGAACTACTGCATACCACAAATTGGTTACATGTCTTGCTTACTGGGGGAGCAATGAATTGGCATGCACACCTTGGGTCTACATAACTAGAATCATATGAAGTGACAGAGACCTAGGACAGTACATTCTCTGTTTCAAGATGAATCTCATATACCTTGACCTCATTCATGAAAACTGTTTGCACTCCCTGTGTGAAGTTGCTGGATCACCAATGAGAACAAAGATTTTTAAAAAATATATTTTATTGATTTTTTTACAGAAAGGGAGATGGAAAGAGAGTTAGAAACATCGATGAGAGAGAGACATCGATCAGCTGCCTCCTTCACGCCCCCTACTGGGGATGTGCCCGCAACCAGGATACATGCCCTTGACCAGAATCGAACCTGGGACCTTTCAGTCTGCAGGCCAACGCTCTATCCACTGAGCCAAACCAGTTTTGGCAACAAAGATGTTTTGCATGCTGTTTCCTCAACCTGTTTCTTTCTATAAAGTAAACTTGGTGCTAAACTCAGTCCCATTGGGTCCTACTAGCTGGATTTTCAGTCTGAACCTGTAACTACTGCTGATGTCACTTAAAAGACAGGCTGCATCCCCAGCATCTAGAATGGCATGGCATTTAGTAGGAGCTCTACAAATAATATTAAATGGTAAATGAATGGATGAATGTATATTGTTAAGTGAAAAAGAGCAAGGTGCACAATAGTAACACTGCATGTTACCATTTGTGTAAGATAATATTGCTTTTATTTACACAGGCTAACTCTGATAGAATGCACAAGTAATTCGCACCTCAATAGATGAATATATCATTTCTGTATTGGTGGTTATAGAATTTTTTAAATATATTTTATTGATTTTTTTTTTACAGAAAGAAAGGAGAGGGATAGAGAGTTAGAAACATCAATGAAAGAGAAACATCGGTCAGCTGCCTCCTGCACACCCCCCAATGGGGTTGTGCCTGCAACCAAGGCACATGCCCTTGACAGGAATTGAACCCAGGACCCTTCGGTCTGCAGGCCAATGCTCTATCCACTGAGCCAAACTGGCCAGGGCTAGAATTTATTTTTAAAGGTAGAACACAGATTTTTCTTGGAAAACAATTATAGGCTGCTGTATTATGTATGTAAATATATAAATGATTAACCAAGGTTGAATATCATGAGATTTTTTTATATCATAATCATGATTTTGAACTGAAAAATTATTAAAGCAAGCATTAATGGGATATCTTCATTATCTATTTGCTTCCAGAAATACAGTGTTCTAGGTGCTCTACGGGGCATGCTGTGCACACATACACACACACACACACACACACACACAAAGGCCCTGAATAGGAGCAGAAGTTGGGCATGATATGCAGTAGATAATCAGGTATCAAACAACATAGAATCTCACTGATCCCACCAGAATAGAAAGGTTAGAAAATAATGTAGCCTAAAGTACTTATTCTAGTCCTCTCAAGTCTCACAGTTCTATATTGCCTGAGTTGCACTGTTTGAAAATAGTGGTTATGTAAGTTTTGTTCATTTCACTAGTTATTTATCACAAAGCTTTCATGCAAGGAAAAAGTACAAGTCAATTTTATTCTTCATAACCTATCAAAGAGAAATAGAGTATATCCAAGGTCAATTAAAATGGTACTGTGGTCATTTTAAACACATACAAACAACAAATTCTTACCTTTTAGAGGTTCTGTTAAAATCTTTATGAACACAGACAACAATGTAATGAGGGCGAGGGGGTGGAGGGATGGGAATGAATGGAGGGGGGAAAAGGGGGACATCTATAGTAGTGTCAACAATAAAAATATTTAAGGATTCAATGACATAATTTCTGGGGGGTGTGGCAAAAAAATACAGGTGAGATGAAATATATGTACATGTTCATGTATATACAGATATATACATATGCAAAGTGTCCCCTCTGAAGTTCAACTCCTGGGAGACCAGGAGTTCAATGCCTTGCTATGACATCGCTGACCACCAGGGGGTGGCGCAGAACTAAGGAAGGTTCTGGCCAGCAGCCAGGAAGGAAGGCCCTGGTGGGCCCTGATCGCTGGCCAGGGGGACCCTACCTGGGTACAGATTTCATGCACCAGGCCTCTAGCATATATGTATGGCATGAATTCATAATCATTGAAGTTGGGTGATGAGTACTAAAAAAATTCTAGTAAATTTTTACTAAATTAAAATATGATAATTTATTAGATCCAATTTACTAAAAAATTTTTTATAGTAAAAGAATTCTAAGAATCTGTTAATGCCCACTTCTGCCATGTCAACTCAGATGATCTGAGAGCGGATGTTTGAAGGCAGAAAGGACAGAACATGGAGGTATGTGGCACAGAAAAGATACTAAAGGGAAAGGACACTGAAAATCCAACAGCAATCTTCAACTGCTGCATTTTATCAGTTCAAATGACTGCCTCCCCATCACCCAGAAACCAGGACCTGAAGCCATGCCAGGGTTCTGTAAGTGCTGGGTTCTGCACTTACCATGTGGCTGAGAGAAACTGCCCAGCACATGTAACTGCTGCCGTGACTGCCTGGTCCTTATTTTAGAGTGAGATTTCACAAAATCGCAAAAACAATCTGTCCTATCACTAACGCCTGCTAAAAAGAACCTGGATCACCATGGTAACAGCAATGGCAGGCAATGGGGGAGAGATATGTTCTTTTCCAGAGCAATAAAAAAAGCAGGTGAAAAAGAAAAGTCAGAGAAAGCATCCTATCTATCTCTCAGGATCCAGCTCAGACTCAGTCTCCTCTCAATCCTCAGGGCCTCCTCTATCTAGCTATGTTTATAGAAAACCAAGGCAGGAAAAATTCTCTCCATTTTGTAGAAAGGAAATGTGAGGCTCAGAGAGACTAAGAAACTCTCTAAAATCTAGTAAGTGCCAAAGTGAAGAGTGAAACCCAGGCCCACCTAGTCCCAAGGCCCACATTCTCTTTCCTCTGATCCTGCATTTAGCATTTGCAAGTGCTCATTCAAACACTACCTATGTAAGCCTGAATGTCATCACTTATAAACACATGGAAAACATTATAAAGATAAAGGTAAACATAAAAATAATTTTTAAGCATTTAAAGGTCCAGAGTGCTTTTGAGAATTCATATTTCATCTCCCTTTCCCAAATTTCAACTAAATAAGAACATAAATCTCTTTCTGTTTTGGAAACCTGAGAAGAGACACATAATCAAAGAGCTGCTTTAGGAATGGACCAAACAAGCAATATTCTAGGACATTAATCTCTGTATCTAAATATAATTAAAATAAATAAAAATTATACTGTTCAGTTCAGATGTCACCATACAACTCTTCAAACAAGCAGTGAAATGTAAATCAGCCTTATTCTTGTTCAATGGCTATAATAAATTCTGTATTTAAACATTTTAAAATGTGGTAAATAAAAGGATATATATTATCTCATATTTGTTTCTAAGTAAGATGTAGGGGGGTTGTTGTTGGTAATGTTATTTTGAGATATTGTTTATTTAGGAATTTTATGTTTTGTTGAACACAAATGCAACTTTATCTTCAATGCAGCTGCCTTGTCATACTCGAAGATGGAAATGAAGAGGGCTCCGGTCAAGAAGCTGCTGCTGAAATAGAACATCTACCAGTAATTACCACTGCAGCTGATGAATTCTAGCTATATTTTAGTCTTTGCATCATAATTCATTCAAGAATTAAAATCCTAAAAGACTCATGCCTCCAATGTTATACAAAAGTTAACTCAATAGCTCTAAATGGACAAACAAACCTAGAAAAACTTGCAGAAGAAATAAAGGGAAAAACTCATTGAAACCCTAAGTTAGGCAAAGTTTTTTAGATACAAACAGCAAATTCATAATGCATAAGAAAAACAAATTGGTGAGTTGGAATTCTTTAAAATTAACAACTCCTGCTCCTCCAAAGGTATCACTAAGGAAATGAAAGGACAGATTGGAAGAAAATATTTGCAGAACAGATTTCTGTACTATACTGGAATATATGAAGAACTCTCAAAATTCAGTAATAAAAAAAAATACAAAAATTGTAAACAAACAAACAAAAAAAACAAACACTTGTTGGTTGGCTGTATGAGGGCCTCCCAAAGATGCCAACATCTGAATCCCTAGAATATGTGTGAATATATTAGGTAAGGTATTACATGGCAAAAGAGACTTGGCAAATATAATGAAATTAAGGATTTTGAGATGAGGAGATTATCCTGGCTTATTCAGTTGTGCCCTATTTAATCACAATGGTTTTCAGAAAAGGGAGACAAGGTCAGAATCAGGAAAAGGTGATGTGATGACAGAAGCAGAGAAAGATTGGAAGATGCTATGCTGCTGGTTTTGAAGATGGAGCCTTCTTCAAAAGGCATCACACTACGAGCTGAAAATGCAGGTGGTCTTTAGAACCTAGAAAAGACAAGGAAAGATTTTCCCCAAAGCTGTCAAAAGAAATGCCATCCTGCCAATGCCTTATTTTAGAACTTTTGACCTCCAAACTGCAGGATAATGTGTGTTGTAATTTGTATATATATCCTATCTAATAAAAGAGTAATATACAAATTGAGCGTACCTCTGCTACACCCATAAGCCATACCCACCAGCCAATCAGGAGCAAGATGAGGCTACCATCACACAGAGAGCAGGAGAGAGGCTTGAATTACCCTCAGCGATGGAGAAAGCCAAGCTTTCCATGCACCCTGGCCCGCCCAGGCTTTGGCTCAAGGCAACCAAGTTTCAATGGATGCCTCCATAGAGCAAGCAGAAGGCTTGGCTTTGCTCCAGGCTACAAAGTTTCAATTGTAGAACATAAGTAAATCCCAGATACCAGAGCCTCCGCTTGGGTTACCAGGCTGACCTGCAAACCACCACAGGCCCCTCATGCCCAGGCCACCCCATGCCCCAAAGAACCCCCCACCCTGATCCAGGACACCCTTCAGGGCAAACCAGCTGGCCCCACCCATGCACCAGGCCTCTATCCTATCTAATAAAAGAGTAATATGCAAATTGACCATCACTTCAACACACAAGATGGCTGCCCCCATGTGACACAAGATGGCCAGTAGGGGAGGGCAGTTGACAGGGACCAGGCCTGCAAAGGAGGGCAGCTGTGGGCGATCAAGCCTGCAGAGAAAGGCAGTTAGAAGGGACCAGGCCCACAAGGAAGGGCAGATGGGGTGAATCAAGCCTGCAGAGGAGGTCAGTTAGGCGTGACCAGGCCAGCAGAGAAGGGAAGTTGGAGGTGACAGGGCCTGCAGGGAAGGGCAGTTAAGAGTGACTAGGCCTGCAGGGAAAGGCAGTTGGGGGGGACTCAGGCCTGAAGGAGAGAGCAGTTGGGGGACACCAGGCCTGGAGGGGAGGGCAGTTAGGGGTGACCTGGCCTGCAGAGAGGGCAGTTAGGGCAAACAGGCTGGCAGGGGAGCAGGTAGGCATCAATCAGGCTGTCATGGGAGTGGTTAGGGGGTGATCAGGCTGGCAGGCAGAAGTGGTTAGGGACAATCAGGAAGGCAGGCAGGCGAGCAGTTGGGAGCCAGCAGTCCTGGATTGTAAGAGGGATGTCGGCCCTGGATCGGGCCTAAACGGGCAATCAGACACCCCTCAAGGAGTCACAGATTGGAGAGGGAGCAGGCTGGGCTGTAGGACAACCACCTCCTTGCCCACCCCCGCACAAATTTATATATTCCCTTCATAATTTTCTTTAAACTGGTTTATGCAGTTTAATTGTTACATATATGCATAAAACATAAAAAGTTTAAAGAAAAATTATAAATTGAATATGTGCAATCACCACCCAAGTCAAGAAATAGAACATTTCCAGCATTCTATAAAACCTATGTGTCCTTCCTGTAGTATATTCTCCCTCGTCCCAGAAATCACCACTATCTGGACTGCATAATGATCACTTTCTGTTTTCCTTTGTAATTTAAATATACGCATAGATGTGTATCTCTAAAAAAATGATTATTTTGCTCATTTCTCACATTTTTTAACTGTAGTAAAGACATGTAACGTACAAATTTCCATCTTGATTATTTTTAAGTGTACAGCTCAATAATAATAGATACATTCACATTGTTGTGCAACAGCACTCCAGAACTTTTCATCTTGCAAACTAAAACTTTACACCCATTAAACAACTCCTTCACATCCCTTGGAACCCATCATACTTTCTGTTTCTTTGAGTGAGTAAAGTCATATAACATTTGCCTTTCTGCAACTAGCTTATTTCTCACATACCATAAAGTCCTCAAGTTTCATCTATGTGTCAGAATTTTCTTCCTTTTTAAGGCCAAATAACATCCCTTTTAATGAATATACCACATGTTATTTGTTTGTCAATGAACATTTGGGTTGTTTCCACCTTTTGGCTATTGTGAATACTGCTGCTATGAACATTATTGTACAATTATCTCTTCAAAATGCTATTGTCAGTTCTTTTATATATATACTGATAAGTAATATTGCTAGACCATACGGTAATTTTTTTTTTTTAGGAAGTACCACGTATTCCATAGCAAGTGCACCATTGTACATTCTCGCCAACAGTACACAAAAGTTCCAATTTTTTCACATCCTCACCAAAACTTATTATTTTTGTGTTGTTGTTTTTCATACTGACCACCATATTGGATGTGAGGTGATGCATCATTATGATTTTGATTTGCATTTCCCTAATGATTAGTAATGTTGAGCATCTTTTCACGTGCTTGTTGGTCATTTATATATTTTCTCTGGAGAAATGTCTATTTGAGTCCTTTGTCAAATTTTTAATAGTTATTTGGCTATTTGTTGTTGAGTTGTAGAAATTAGTTATGTATTTTGGATATTAACCCTTACCAGATGTAGGATTTACAAACACTTTCTCCCATTCCATAGTTTGCCTTTTTACACTATTGATTGTGCCCTTTGATGCAGAGACATTTTTTATTTTGATGTAGTCCAATTTATCTATTTTTACTTTTATAGCCTGTGCTTTTGGTATTACATCCAAGAAATCATTGCCAAATCCAATGTCATAAAGCTTCCCCTCTATGTTTCCTTGTAAGACTTGTATACGTTTAGGCTTTTCATTTAGGCCTTTGATCCATTTTCAGTTTTTATTGTTGTTGTTGCTGCTGTTTTGCATGTGGATACCAGTATTTACAACACTACTTGTTGCAAAGACTGTCCTTTCCCCCACTGAAAGGTCTTTGCACCTTTGTTGAAATCATTTGACCATCTCTGCAACTGTTCATTTTGGGGTTCTATTCTATTTCATTTGTCAATATGTCTTCCTTTATGCCAACACCAAATGGTTTTGATTATTGTAGCTTAATTTCACTTGTTTTAAAATTATATGAAATTTTGTTATTCGTATTTTTTTTTTAAATCTTCACCTGAAGATAGTTTCTCATTGATTTTCAAAGAATGGAAGACAGAAATATCAATGTGAGAGAAACATATCGATTGGTTGCCTTCTGCACATGCCTGGACCAAGGCCCAGGCAGGGAGGAGCCCACAACGAAGGGACATGCCCTTGACCAGAATTGTACATTCTCTGTCCACTGAGCCAACTAGCCAGGGCCTTTTCGTATTCTTTTTTTTTCCAATGTGACTTTAAAAAAAAAAGTCTTTTCCTTTTTTTTAACTGATTTCAGAGAGGAAGAGAGAGATAGAAACATCAATGATGGGAGAGAATCATTGGTTGGCTTCTGCACACCTCCTGCTGGGGAATCGAGCCCACAATCCCAGTGTGTGCCCTAGATCGGAATTGAACCACAATCCCAGTGTGTGCCCTAGATCGGAATTGAACCATGACCTTTCAGTCTGCAGGCCAACACTCTATCCACTGAGGAAGCCAGCTAGGCTATTACTTGTATTCTTAAGGTCCTTATTTCTTTTGTTTAGTATTGAAAGATGCATTTATATTATTTCATATAGCTCTAAATAGTTAATTTTCATTAAAATAGTATTCTGTTGTCTAAAATGTATCCATTCACTCCTTGCACAATAATTCCAGCATTTTTCTCTTGTCTTCGGAGCCAGCAGCCCTCCCATGTGCTAGGCCACTAGCAAGGTTCGTTCATAAAATTTTAGGAGCTTGAAACTGTGGTCACCCCTCTGACTCTCACCAGCGGGGGAGGAAGAGGGGGGGGAGGAAATCGTGGGAGTTGATCACCCAGGAAAGCTCTTCATTGGTGGTCTCAATACAGAAACAAATGAGAAAACCTTGAAGCAGTATTTGGCCAATATAGGCAAAAAGCAGAAATACTCTTTTATATATATATATATGTATATATATATATTATTGATTTTTTACAGAGAGGAAGGAAGAGGGATAGAGAGTCAGAAACATCCATGAGAGAGACATCGATCAGCCACCCCCTGCATGTCCCACAGTGGAGATGTGCCCACAAGCAAGGCACATGCCCCCGACCGGAATCAAACCTGGGACCTTTCAGTTCGCAAGCCGACGCTCTATCCACTGAGCCAAACCAGTCTCGGCCAGAAATACTCTTGAATAAAGATTGTGAAACCAACAAATTGAGAGCATTTGCTTTTGTCACCTTTGAAAGCAGCGAGAATCATGAATGAAAAAGTCCTCAGATGGAAACCATGAAGGTAGAACAAGACACTAATCCATCATTTGAAAGTAGTAGAAGTAGCTACCTCTCCCTCCAAGAAGCAAGGTCCTCCAAGAAGCCTTAGATTAAGCAGAGGAGGAAGTGGAGGGACCAGGGGACCTCACTCTTGTAGAGGGCACATGGATGATAGTGGCTATTCCCTGAATTTTAATATGAGTTCTTCCAGGGTACCACTTCCAGTAAAAAGAGGACCACCACAAAGAAGTGGGGGTCCTCCTCCAAAAAGATCTGCTCGTTGCCCTAGCTGGTTTAGCTCAGTGGATAGAGGGTTGGCTTGAGGACTAAAGGATTCCGGGTCAGGGGACATGCCTGGTTTCAGACTCAATCCCTGCTGGGAGCTAATTCCAGCAGGTCATAAATGCAAGAAGTTCATCAAAAGTTTGGTAACCTTGAGGCTTCAGCAGGGCTGAAGATACATATTATTGCCTGCTGCCTGACAGCTGAGGGCATTTCCCTAAACCTGAAAATCTACATATTATTACCTGCTGCTGGCCAAACAGATGAACAGTCAAAGGCAGTTCCCCTAACCTGATACTTTACTGCTTACTAAACTTTAGCTTTGATATGTATATCTGCTTTGCTCTAGAGAAAAAAAAAAGTGTGAATAAAAAGCCCTGGGTCCAGAGATTCAGGAAGAACTTAGTTACTAAAGCTAAGCTCCATCTGGCTTCTCCATGTCTTCCAAATTTATATTTCATGTCTAATCTCTTTATTAATTTACTCGCAGCCCTTCTCCAGATTTCTGAACCCTTCTAGATGCAGGAAAACACCCTGGCAGATACCTCCAGTGTGGGACATGTAGGAGGCAGCTGATCCATGTTTCTATCTCTCTCCTCTACCTTCTCTGAAATCAATAAAAATATATATACTTTTAAAATAACAATAATTTTACTTAAAAAAAAAAAGTCTGCTTCATCAGGCCCAGATCCCAGCAACAGTGGAATGGGAGGAAGAGCTCCCCATCACATGGAAGAGATAGTAATGAGAAGGCCCACCTCGAAGGCAACCCCTGCCTTCTGGTACAAATGTTTATTTGTCCCCAAGAGATGATAGATATTCTATTAAAGACAGCTATTCACACAGAGATTATCCAAATGCTCGTGATACAAGAAATTATGCACCATCACTGAGCAATTATACTTATCGTGATTATGGTCATTCCAGTTCATGTATGACTATCCATCAAGAGGCTGTAGCGATAGAGATGGCTATAGTTGTGATCATGACTATTCAGATCATTCAAATGGTGGTTCCTACAGGGATCCATATGACAGTTATGGTAAATGGTAACACATAGTGCTCCACCTACAGGAGGGCCCCATCATTTTATGGTGGAAAGCAGTCGCTGTGATGACTATAGCAGCTGTGGTGAAGTTGAGACAGTTACTTAAGCAGCCGAAGTGATCTCTACTCACATGGTCATGATTGTGTTGGCAGACAAGATAGAGGCCTTCACCCTTCAATGGAAAGGGGGGATCCTCCTCCATCTGATTTCTACAGCATTTCAAGCTACTGAGCACCAACTGCTGGTGGCCCTGCAGGAAGCCCATCTGACAGAGAGGGAGGCAGAAACAGACATTAAAAACAAAATTTTGCAGCAAAATTCCTGTTCAACGAAACAAACAAGAAGTGGAACCTATCTGTCATAACTACCCTACGGTTACTAAAAAAAAAATTGGTTACCTTTTTAAAATACCTGTTAAGTTCCCCTTTCATAATTTTTATGTCCTTGTAAGGAAAAAAGTAAAACATGTTTAATCTTATGACATTGCTTTCAATAAGCAAATATTAAATGTGTTAAGGCTTGACTTGCGTACTAGTGTTGTAGTTTTCCAAGTAAAAGTGTCCCTTAAGACAAGCATTCTAAGATCTACAAATATCAAGCCATCTAAAATGGAGAGATGAGTCCCTCTGCCTATAGAAACAAGCTAGTTATTAGAGTGTGGCCAGGAGATGCTATTCAAAGGACCTCAGGCTGTGTTCAAACTGAAATCTCAAATGTTCTCAGTATGAAAAACCTGTAAAGAAGGTGCTATTTTTGGTCAGCCTATGGATCCAAGGGTATCAGGCTCGATTCCGGTCAAGGGCATGTACCTTGGTTGTGGGCTTCTTTCTGCTTGGTCCCTGGTCGTGGTGTGTGCAAGAGGCAATTAATCAATGTCTTTCTCTCACATCAATATTTCTCTCTGTCTTTCCCTCTCTCTTCTACTCTCCCTAAAAGTCAATGGGAAAATATCCTTGGGTGAGAATATTTTTTTAACAACAAAAAAAGAAAGAGAGGGAGGGAGGGAGGGAGGGGGGAGGGAGAGAAGGAAAGAAAGGAAGAAAGGAAGAAAGGAAGAAAGGAAGGAAGAAAGAAAGAAAGAAAGAAAGAAAGAAAGAAAGAAAGAAAGAAAGAAAGAAAGAAAGAAAGAAAGAGAGAGAGAGAGAAAGAAAGAAAGAAAGAAAGAAAGCTATTCACACAGTAAACCCAAAACAAATGGATAGCACTGGCTAGATTTTGCCTTTTTGACATTTCCCTCAGAGTCTACAAGAACTTCCCCCCTACCCCGCTTTCCTAATGAGACCATTTAAGCAGCTACAAAATACTAAACAAAAAGTTTGGATTAAATCAAATAAATAATTAATATTTATTCTACTGCTGGTAAATATTTTATTCACATCTACCAGTATAATACTTTTTTGGAAATGGATTGCTGCTATTTGATCTCAATGGGCTTTACATTCTTTTTCATATTGTGAGGGGCAGAAATAGAATATCGAAAACTAATTATAATATAAGAAATATTAATCATGCTCTGTTAACCATGATGGTTCTGTTCTGACTAGAAAGCACATTTTCACCTGGCTGGGAGTTGTACGTCTTGGGACATGGGAAGTAACATCAGAATGCAGTCCATCCTCCTGTCCCAAGAACTGCCAATTATTATGGAAAGATTTACAACCTCCTGGCTGAGATAATCTAGTCCTGGAAGCACTTGCTCTTTACAACCCCAGCCCCTATTACCTGTAATGTGATCCTGGGGCACCCACCTTCTGTGATCCCCTTTCCCCCAGCCCACATGATTTGTAATTTATAATGATTATTCCGTTCCCACTTTCACCTGTATGTAATGCCTACTTTTCCACATTAACCTTTGCCCTTCTACCCATAGAAGCAGCTGGCTTATGGTGAGATGCAGAGCAAATTTTTATGGCTGACCTATTGCTCTCCCATACTGCAGGCACTAGTGGAATAAGTGTTCATATATGATTCAACAATGTCTCTGCTGAATTGGCTCAAGTAGTGACAAGCAGCCTGGACCCCTTGGTTGTCCAGTTACAACCTGAGTATATTTTATAGTCTTTTTTGACATACTTCATCTTTATGATTTCATTGTTAGGATCGCCAAAGGAAGAATGGATGAGGCCAAAACAGGTAAAGAATTACACATTTATTAGGTCATTTGGAAAACCAGATGGGCTGAGCCCCAAAATGGCACCAGCACCCAGAGACGGGGAGTCAGAGATTTTAAAGGACTCTAGACAGGCTTTTTCTGGATGGAGAATTCTCTGGGAGGATCTGGAGGAGAAAGATAATGGTCTTATCAAGAGGAATGTGAGCCCTAGTTGGTTTGGCTCAGTGGATAGAGTATCAGCCTGTGGACTGAAGGGTCCCAGGTTCAATTTTGGTCAAGGGCACATGCCCTGGTTTGGGGCTCAATCCCCAATGTGGGGTGTACAGGAAGCAGCTTATCAATAATTCTCTCTCATCAATGTTTCTATCTTTTTCTCCCTCTTCCTTCCTCTCTGAAATCAATAAAAATATATTTAAATAGTAAAATATAACAAATAAAAAAATAAAAAGAGGAATGTGGTCTTAGCAAATGGAAATAAGCGAAAGGGAATGTCAGTTGTGAAGTGTTCTAAAGGTCAGTTCCTGAGGAGGGGGTTTCAATTCAATTATTTGATCAGATCTAACATTCCAGCCTTTGTGTTTTTTGGAATAGGAACAAAGGTCATACATATCTTCCGTAGTTACTTCTGAGGGAGGGGACATGGAGATCATAGGGGGATGGACTTTGTAGTCTGCTGGAACACTGTATAGATTCCTCATGGTTGGAGTGAGGGGTCACAGCACTATGATGTCCCCAAGAGACTATTTAGTAAAGGCTTGAATGCGGCCTATTGAGGGATTTAGGAGGTAAAAGCTGGTCCTGAGGCTGCCACAGTGTTACTTATCTGGTTTTGCTGCTTTTCTGGGGCTGGAGCTGAAATACAATTAAGACCTAGATGTTAGCTTTAGGAAGGAAAATATCTGGGGTCCAAGCTGCCTGACTAGTGATATGAAATGGGGAGGACAGGTTACCCTAGGGGCAAGGTTCTTGTTTTCCCAGTTTGCCCCTTGCTAGGCATCTGGAGCTTTCTGTCCCAGTGAGTTTCTGTACCTGTCCCAGGTACAGGCCCATCATTCCTGCTCTGGCGGTCTCAAGGTCTTCATCCTTCCCTCAAGGATTTTTGGCACTGAATCCTTCTAGAGAAAAGAGGACACAGGGTCTCTTGGCTGCTTCCTGCTGAAAGGGGACAATGTTTTCCTTCAGAGCACAAATCCTTGCTCAATGAGGCCTGGGCACAAAAGGAGGTTGTGATGGTATCTAGGGGTGGTATTTCCTGAACATAGGTAGGGCTTGTTTTCAGCACCAAATGTCAGGGTCACCTAAGGAGGAATGCACGAAGCCAAAAGGGGTAAAGAATTGTAAATGTATTAGGTCATCTGGAAAACCAGATGGGCTGAGACCCAAAATTGCATCAAAACCCAGGGAAATGGAGTCAGAGATTTTAAAGGATTCCAGGTGGGCCTTTTCTGGGCGGAGAATTCTCTGGGGGGGCGGGGAAGGTCCAGATCCTGGGAAGGTCTGGAGGGGAAGGATAATGGTTTTAGCCAACAGGAATGTGGTCCTAGCAGGTGGACTGTGGTCTAAGCAAAAAGGAATGTTGGTTGTGAAGTGGTCTAAAGGTCAGACCCAGGTAAGGAGTATCAGTTCAATTATTTGATCATACCTAACATTTGCCTTTTGTTTCTTTAAACATTTCATCCATAGCTATTTTACAGTTCTAAAGTTCTTGGTGGTCTAAGTTGTAGTTTATTAATTATATGAATTCTCATTTTCTTTTTATCTACATGATTTTAGCCTGCATTTTCATTTGCTTCCTGTTCAATTCTGCCTTCTCAGAGGCACTCAAGGTTCTTTGGGATTTTTATTTTTTCCTTTGGAAGGTTCTCTATTTGCTATGATATAGAAGCAATATCATAGAAATTGTGTTTTATGTAGGTTCTAGTTGTTTTGTAAGAAGAGATTATGTGGTCTACTCTCATACCAAAAGCAGAAGTCGTTTTTCAGTAGGTTGGGAAGGCATTATAGTCTTGCTTGAGAACAATAAATGGAAATTACTCCACTAACCAAACCAGGCTTTTGTTTTTTGGGTCTTTTGTTGTTGTTGGTGGTGGTGGTGGTGGTTGGTCGTTTTTTTAAATAAGGTAGACAAGGGCTAGGTTATCCGCAGTTGAGGACAAAAGCCAAACCTGGACCACAGAGAGGATTTGTAGCAATTTGGAAAGAGAAATAGGTAACTGGAAAGAGGAACAAACTCCACTGGATGAATTTGATTAAGTTTCTGGTGTTTGGTGAGAAATGTGAATAACAAACTAACCATAAACATGTCTGTCCAGTGTAAAAAAAAAAAAGTGAGTTTGGATCTACCTTTGGAAAAGGTAGCCAAGCTGCTTGACTAGTGATATGAAATGGGCAGGATAGGGTACCCTGGAGGCCAAGTTCTTGTTTTCCCAGTTTGCCCCTTGCTAGGCATCTGGAGCTTTCTGTCCCAGTGAGTTTCTATACCTGTACGTGGCCCATCATTCCTGCTCTGGCGGTCTCAAGGTCTTCATCCCTCCCTCAAGGATTTTTGGCACTGAATCCTTTCAGGATGAAATTCTGAATTTGGCTCTGAGGTAGGTAAGAGTGAGAGCTAGGATCGATTACCTATATTAGGAAATTTCTGGAGAATGGAATTTACATGATATTATTATTTTGGTCTCTTACAGAAATCTCCACTTGGTTAAGATGGAATGTAAGTCTCTTAGTTTTTTACAGTATACTAATAAAAAATTCATTTGAAGAACAATCTGTCTTTTGCAAAACCACATTTTAAGATATTTATTAAATTACTCCATGTACTTTGAACAAGAACCCACACACATACAAAATTTCTCCTTCAATTCAGTGCCAGAAAAAAATTTTGTCTCTTTAGAAAAATATGTTTGCTTATTTTTTAATCAGACTAAATAATCCATATATTTCCTGTCTCAACTTTTTTTCCCTTAACTCCCCACAAAAGTCAGATCTAAACTGAGTAAGCTCAGTTGTAATCAGTACATCCTGGGTACCTGGTCTCATTTCTGTCTCTGATCCTATTTGTAAAAAATAGCTTGAGTAACTTTTCATTTCATAGCCTAAAAGTAATACATATTCATTATTCATTCTAGGAAATATAAACAAGAAAAACAAAGGGGAAAAGGGCAAATGTTATTTTTAAAACCATAGTGTACATTCTCTGATTATACCATTCCCACCCCACACCAACTTTATTAGTAGTATTTGGTTGCCAAAGCGCTCTGATTCTGATTTATAAAGCATTTTAGATTCATTGCTTTATGCCAAAGTGGCACATTTGGAGGTGGCAAATTCTGTTACCCTTCACTTACTTAAATAATAAAAGGCAGTGGTTAGAAGGGTACTGGTGAGCTCCTATTATAATGTAAACAGAATGCCCAGTCCTAAGGAGGCACAAGAACCTTGGTGGCCCTCAGTCCCAGCAAAGGAATTGTTAGGGGCAGAAATAGGATATTGAAAACTAATTATAATTATAAGAAATATTAATCATGCTCTGTTAACCATGATGGTTCTGTTCTGACTAGAAATCACATTTTCACCTGGCTGGGAGTTGTACGCCCTGGGACATGGAGCTAACATCAGAATGAAGTCCATTCTCCTGTCCCGAGAACTGCCTATCATTATGGGAAGATTTACAACCTTGTGGCCGATAATCTAGTCCTGGAGGCATCTGTCCCTATTGCTTGTAACCTGGTGCCAGGGTGCCTGGAGGTGCCCACCCTCCTGCAACCCGCCAGCCCACATGGCATCACCTGTAATGATTATCCCGTGCCTACTTTCTCATGCCTGTAATTCCTATTTCCCCACATAATCTTTGCCCTCCTACCCTAAATAAGCAGCCGGCTTATGATGGGATGGGTGCAGAGCAGATTTTTGTGGGTGACCTGCTGCTCTCCCATACTGCTAGCATTATTGAAATAATATGATTCAACCCTGTCTCCGCTGAATTGGTCCAAGCAATGACAGGTAGCCCGGACTCATTGGTTGTCCAGTTTTAGTATTTCATTACATAAATATTAATTTATATTCACAAATATTAATCCTTATGACATACTCTATTATCAATAAAAAATTCTTCATATCCATTTATAATTTATAAGTTACAAGGATATTATTTTAAATTTATTTAAAATCTCCTTTTAAGTCAGGGGTTGACAAGCTTTTTAAGTAAAGATCCAAATAATAAATATTTTAGATTGTAGGCCATACAGTTTGTTACAGTTTCTCAATCCTGCTGTTTTACTACAACTCTGCAGCCCTAGGCAATATCTCAACAAATGAGTACAGCTGTGTTCCAATAAAACTTTATCTATGAACACTGAAATATGAATTATGTAATTTTAACCTGTCATTAAATATAATTATTCTTCCTATTTTTCTAATCATTTAAAAATATAAAACCATTCTTAGTTCATGAAACATACAAAAAAAAAACAAAAACAAAAAACAACAACAGGCAGAATAAAATTAGGCCCAAGGGCTAAATTTTGTTGACCCAGTTTTAAATATTTGGGGTTCAGTGACCACTAAAAAAAAATTCTATTTATTCAATAAAAATATATCTATGCTTTGGGGCTTCCTTACAAGGAAGATTTCCAATCGACCTGATGTTTCTAGGGAGAACCATCTTATTAATAAATGCTTTTGTACCTGAGGTACCTAGCCTCCAAGTTGGCCCCAGTGATATCCACCTCCTGTAGTCACCCCTGATGAAGTTCCCTCCCTTATCACAATAGCATATGGTAATGGCGATGGTATGTCACTTCCAAGATCCTATATAATAAAAGCCCAGCAACCGAATGGCAGAATGACCAGAATGACCGGTTGACCACTCACTATGATGCACTCTGACCACCAGGGAACAGACGCTCAACGCAGGAGCTGCCCCTCGGTGGTCAGGGCACTTCCAAAGTGGGAGCACCACGGCTGACTGGGATGAATGCCACTTCCACAGTGGGAGCAGCTGCTCAGAGAGCAGGTCCACAACTGCTCAGCTGACCAGGATGAGCAGCTGTGCAGCCGCTTGGCTGACTGGGATGAGCGGTGCTCCCACAGCAGTCCAATCTCTGCTGGCCACATCCCCTACCGGTGCATGTATTCCATGCTCCAGGCTTCTATTAAGGTTATAAAGACTGCAGTTTCTGCTGAGACCGGTTTGACTCAGTGGATAGAGCGTCAGCCTGCCGACTGAAAGGTCCCAGGTTCGATTCCGGTAGGGGGCATGTACCTTGGTTGCAGGCACATCTCCAGTGTGGGGTGTGCAGAAGGCGACTGATAGATGTCTCTCTCTCATCGATGTTTCTGACTTTCTATCCCTCTCCCTTCCTTTCTGTAAAAAATCAATAAAATATATTTAAAAAAAAAAAAAAGATTGCAGTTTCTGTCTTGAATGTGGTGAGGCGAATGTGGTGAGGCCCAGAGGTGAGGAACTGAAGCCTCCAGCCCACAATCAGAAAGGAACTGAGGCTTCCTGGCAATACCCATGTCAGTAAGCTTGGAAACAGACGCTCCACTCCCATTAAATCTTCAGGTCACTGTATCCTTGGCTAGAGCTTGAATGGTTGAAACTTTGCACCAAAATCATCCAACTAAACTCTCCTGTACTCCTGACTCCCCAGAAATTGTAAGATTATACATGCATATTGTTTTCTGCTAGTTATAATTTTTTATGCATCCATAGATAAGGAATATAGCACCTATGTTAGACTGAGTTATTAACACCAGCCACTCTACATATGTTGCAGCTCTCAAGACCCCTCTTCTTTGACTCAAATCCAGTCCTTTGTCTGAGTGCTTCATCCATGAACCCTGCTGTACTCAGACACAACTCCAACATTCGGAATGTCTATGTGTCATTTATGGAACTAGTAAAAAAAAAAATAATAAGAGGGAAAATTCCCTGCACATTATTTTCCATAAAACACTGGTCAGATTTTCAGAATCTAGAGCCTTAATCGCATCTTTCCATCTCAAGAAAATAAATAAATAAAAGTCTATTTACTGCTTTCTACCCTATTAACTCCCCATCTCTCCTCACGTACAATTTTCAGCATATTTTTTGGACAGTATGTTGTGCTTTAAGTGACAGTTTTATCTTTGAGAACTGTGCTTTGATTTTCAATTAGTCACTTCATTTCCTTTATAATGCACAATCTATTCCACTGTTTATGGCTTCTTACTCATCAATATTACAGGTCCTATGATTATTTA
>PVJN01030361.1:12133-25785 GCA_004026805.1 Lasiurus borealis | reverse complement strand
GGCTGAAGGCGAGAAGAAAAGATGGGAAAACTTAATTCCACTGAAATAAAACAGCACTTGTGTGTGACCAACATTTCAAATAGCCCCTTGACTTACTTATGTTTGATCCTAACAAATGTTAACAAAAGTCTCTCAGATGTTGCTGGACTAGGAAACGAAACAAAACAAAGAGCCAAAGCCTAAATAAATCATGGAAAAGATGTATCCCAAGAACTGGCACTGCAGAGCTGATAACCTTCCAAGCAGAACTTCCTTGAAATCACCAGACTGGAATGGTGCAAATGGTGACAATTCCTCCTCCTCCAATTTCAATTCCTCCTTCAATTCCAATTCCTCCTCTTCCAATTCCAACTCCTCCTCCTCTAGTTCCATTATTCTTCCTCCAATTCCTGCTTCTCCTCCCCCTCCTCTTGGTTCTCCTCCTCCCCTCCTCTTTCTCCTCTTCCACCACCACCACCACCATTTCAACGTGATGGGATAGGTGGAATAAGAGAGCGAGGAGTGAGGCATGGGGGGTGGTCCCCATTTTGCAGAATCGGACTACAAGCACAACAAGACGCAGGCTTGTGAATCCTGCCAAATAAACAACCTCAAGGCACCTTGAGGGCACTATGTTAAGTGAAATAAGTCACACTAAGAAAGTCACACAAAACAACAAAACAAAAAAACTCAAAAAATAGGGAACAGACTAGACTGATGGTTGTCAGAGGCAGGGGTTGTGAGGAGAGAGGAAAATGGGTGAAAGTAGTCAAAAGAACAAATTTCTCCCAGTTATAAGGTAAGTTACAGCATGGTGACTATAGTTAATAAAACTAGCATATTGTATATTTGAAAGATGCTAAGAATGTAGATTTCAAAGTTCTTATCAATTGTGGCCTTCGCCTGTTTGACTCAGAGGATAGATGGCCTGGGTTAAGATTCCAGTCAAGGGCACATTCCTCAGTTATAGGCTCAATGCCGAGCTGTGGTCAAGGCGTATATGGGAGGCAAGGAATTGATGTGTCTCTCACATCAATATTTCTCTTTCTGTCTCTAAAAAACAAGAGTCAATGAAAAAGTATCCTGGGGTAAGGATTAATAAAAAAAATGTGTAACTATGAGAGGTGATGACTGTTAAATGATCTCAATGTGGTGATCATTTCTCAATATGCACATCCATCAAATACTTACGTTGTGCACCTGAAACTAGTACAATGTTCTGTCCATTACATCTCAATAAATCTGGGATGGAAAACACACACAAGAATATCTGGAAATGGAGACTGAGTTTTCCAGTTTTTTGTTTTGTTTTCTTGAGTTTGCATTTTAAAACACCCCAGGTGATCCTTTTGTGTTGCAACTAGTGAAAACCGCCCATTTAGATGTCATTCCACCTCATTTGATGCTTTTCTTGGATGGATCAAAGTCCAAACCAAAACAACAGAAAAATTATTACAGAAAAATTGGCACTGGACATATGCAATCAATTCCTTGGACCTTCCCAAATCTTGATTATCAGGCTTAAAATGTTTCAAAGATTCTACAGACCAACTACTCCTTCAAGAAATTCTACATCATGTTGCATTTCAAAGATCTAACCTATCAGTCAGATTATGTGGTAGCAAAGCAAAAATGATAATTTGAGAAGGAACTAACCTGGCTTTTAAGTCTTCCTAGCTATGGAAGCTTAGATACATTAAAACATGAAGTACCTCATTTTCTCATCTATGTAATGAGGACCATAAAAACCTGCATCTTACATTATTTCAGGGATTAAATGAGATGTTTATAAAGTGTTTAGTACAGCACTTGTCATATGGTGATCAGAAATAAATGTTAGTTACTTGTATTGGTAAAATGCCCACTCATCTATAATAATAAAAACGTAACATGCTAATTAGACTGAAAGTCCTTCGGAATGTCCTTCTGGACAATCTTCCGGACAAAGCTGGGGCTGTGAGGGGAGCCCAGGTCTCGGGTGCCTGCTGGCTGCCAAAGGGAAGCTTAGGGGCCAGGTGCCAGAGGAAAGACAGTGCCGGCAGCCAGGGGAAGGCAGGCCTAATCTTGCATGAATTTTGTGCATCAGGCCTCTAGTGATAATAAATATGGACACAGACCTTCATTACTCAAGTCAGCCATCGTTTTGAGAAGCACTAATTTGTTGGTTTTAAATATTCCTCAAATTCAGTGTTTATTATTCTAAAGTATTTGTGGGGAAAACTTAAGCACTGGGCCAAGAGAAGCAATGGAAGAGCATCTTTCAAATTTCCCAAGTCACCTAGAATCATACAATTGTCTTGTGTATTTATTTCTGCACTTCAATGCTGATTTTTTGTTGTTGTTAATCCTCACCCTAGGATATCTTTTTCATCTCTTTTCAGAGAGAGTGTGTCATCCTTAAATATAACATTGATTTCCCAATTCTAGAACCACTGTGTGGATGCAAATGTCTCTGCCACTTAGGTCTCTTGCCAAAATCTTTTGACTCCCCTAACTTTCCTAAGACCCTATGTTGTGTTTCCTTTGTTCTAGGCCAGATGAAGTCATCTCAACCAACAATAAGAATCAAGAAATCAGTCTACTCAAAACTTATTCTTTTTCAGAATAGAAAGTACCCTCGTGGCACCTACGCATTTGTAACACAAGTAAAACTCAAACCAGACAATCCAACAACAAAAAACAAACTCCACAAGTAGGTGTGTCAGGGAGGTAGGCGCTGACTCAGGTACCCTCAGGGTGTGAGCGCAAACACAAGTCTGGCACCACTGTTCAGAGTCACAGATTCTTCAGACTCAACAAACTGGATGCCAATGCCAATGGGACTCAGCCATACACAGAAATACCTCCCCCGGTCCCTCACGCTCTACTTCCTCGGGCCACGTGTGGAGATGACTGGGCCATATCTGCCAGAAATACTTTGCAGACAACAGGAAGTAAGGACGGTCTCTGGAAATGTTGCTTTGTACTCAACTCAAACCTGCAACATTTCACTCAGCTGAATGAATAAATACTATGGTGAAAAGAAACTAAAGAGGATGAGGTCATTCTTTTTTCTTTTTTTTTATATATTTTTTTATTTTTTACAGAGAGGAAGGGAGAGGGATAGAGAGTTAGAAACATTGATGAGAGAGAGACATCGACCAGCCGTCTCCTGCACGCCCCCTACTGGGGATGTGCCGGAAACCAAGGTACATGCCCTTGACCGGAATCAAACCTGGGACCTTTCAGTCCACAGGCCGACGCTCTATCCACTGAGCCAAACCGGTTTCAGCCCTTCTTTTTTAAAAAATATGTTTTACTGAAGAGTTCACTGGTCTTCATTATGGTGAGGAGACCACCACTAAGCTTGTATATTCTATCATCTTGAATAATGACAGCTGCAACAACTGGGTACCTGCAATATGCCTGATATTATGCCAAGTGTCTGACCTAGCAAGATTTGAATCCAGATTTTCTGATTCCAGTGTGCATGTCTTATACACCACACTCCCCTGCCTCTGATGCTACTCCGTCATATTAAGCCCCACTCACAGTATATCCTCTTTGGTGATGCTGTGTCTAACATAACAGACAAGAGGTATAACCAGAAGGCAGCTGGAAATCAGTACACACTTGCCTTAGTAAACCTTTAACATAGAAAGGAGGGACAAAAAGAGTATTTCCCATCTTCTTTCTAAAACATGTGACTACCAAATGGCCAAATATTAGCTTCAACCTCCATCCACAACGTTACCTCAGAGTTTAGCCCCCATCTGAACAGCACACAGAGCTCTGAAAACTCTCCAGCTGTCCATTCCTGAATCAGCGCTACCCCATGACTAAATATGGGTCTTTTATGGAAAAGTTAACTAGATTTGGTAATGGGGACTGACAGCAAAATACCAGTTGGGTTTAGGCTTGATGCTGGAAATGTACTAAGTCTTCATGTTGGTTCTGGTTCGTTAAAATTTAGAACCTCAGAGCTGAAACTTAGCCTAGTTATCACTTAAGCCAACCCCTCTATTTCACAGTTGACTAAACCAAGGCCCCTATGATTACAGATTTGTTCATATTAACACCACTAGTTAGTGGCTTTCCTCCCAGACCAAGGTCTCAACGCCAACTGCTATTTCCCCTCTTGCTGGCTCTGGTCCTTTCCAACAGACTACCCTTTATGCCTGTACTTTCTCATCTGGGGAAGTTTTGCTCAACAGTTGAAATTCTTCAAAGTGCTTTCCAAAGCATTATCTGATGCAAGCCTCAACACAGAAACCTATGAGGCTGATACTGAAGTGTGTTGTAGGATCTTGTTCCATTGCGTCCCAGGAGAAATTCCCATGGTAATGGTCATTCATCTCAGAAGTTCCGGTTTGATTATGCCCTGACTTACAATGAGCTTTTTAAAAAAACAGCTTCAACTTTGGTTTACAACAAAATAAAATAAAAGGAGATGAAGAAGAAAGGCAAAAGGTGTACTTGTAGGAATTTACAAAACTGGTAGGCTTTCTGGTTTTCTTTTTTTTTCAAAGCTTTGAGCTTTAATTTCAGGAGACATTTCAGACCCTTTCCTAAGTGCCAATGGATTAGACCACACTGACGTGTGTGGCACTCTATTCAATCGAGTAACACATACCAGACTTTGGTGTCCGGCTTCAAGGTTTCAATAAATGACAACTTATCAATCAGACTTTATAAAATTAAAACGACTCCAGAATTACCTACCTCAAACCATGAATATTTTCAATGGGATTAACTGTGGGTATAACTGGTTTCTCAGTGCTCTAGTTTCTCCAATGTTAAAAAACAACAATCAGCAAGAATAAGAATAC
Source organism: Lasiurus borealis (assembly GCA_004026805.1). Lineage (NCBI taxonomy): Eukaryota > Metazoa > Chordata > Mammalia > Chiroptera > Vespertilionidae > Lasiurus > Lasiurus borealis. The sequence continues at coordinate 20,998 of PVJN01030361.1, read as the reverse complement.
ATAACTATAATCGTATATTGAGAACTCAATGGCACTGAGTAAGTTTTCTTCTGCTCACTAAATAACATCCTCCTCAATCGACAGAAAGTGAACTTCTCCTGATTAACCTAAGGCAGCATCACTCTTACATTTGGGGTATAACCAAATTATAACCCCAATTATAAAATGTTGTTTTCTGGTCTGCAAACCTTTAAATACTCTGGGTGCAACTTTATCAATCTGCACCTGCAAATGTTTGGAAAATGCAGCATACACTTTCCAAAGTCAGAAGAAAACACTTGAGCAAACATAGCTGTAGCTTTTTGACTTTGATAACTCAAAGGTCTGCACAAGTCTCCTTCCCTGAATAAAGAGCTAATGCCGAGCTAGAATTGTTTTCCATTGCTATGTCCTTCACTAACAAGCAAACAAAGCTTGCATTTCAGCAACTAAAGCCGAGAAAACCATTAAAGAAACAGAGCTACTCTATGTCAACTAGAAGACATACTCCATGCATGATATTCCTTTGTTTTTTCTTTCCCTCCTCATCCTTCAATTTGGGTATACAACTTCTTCCAAAGTTCTTTTTCTCCTCCCCCTTTTACATTTCTTCTCTCCAGGACTCAGGCCTCCCTTAGAAGTCACTCAGTCCTATACCAGCACAGAGAATCATAACACAGGAAGCCTATACCATTTGCAGTCCCCAAAGGCCTGGGGACCCACAGGGAGAGGCCTCCCCCACCCAGGGCTAGCTTGAGTGATGAGAAAAAGAAGGACTCTGCCTCAATGTTAACTATGAAACTTTAAACTGAATATAAGTAAACACTTTTAGAATGGACTCATTATCTTTTGAAATTTTCAAGGAAGATGACATTTTTCTTCTGGAAAATAAGCGATGACCCCACAGGGTAGTTATCAGCCTTCACGATTAATCACTGCTCCTAAAATTTTGGTTGGTTTACATTTGTTATTGACAATTTTTCCCCAAAATTACAATTTATTCATATTACAAAAGTGATAACCAATACACTTATATTCTTTGTAGAAATTCTGGTAAACACCAAACAAAGCTCTTTGAAAAAGATAAAATCTAAGAAGGTTAACGTTTAGATTTGTGGAACTCACTGATTCAAAGGTAGAGTAGCTGTAGCTGAACTGCCAAAGTTAGAACTTCCTTCACCTGATCCCACCTCACCTAGGACCGGCTCTGACCCATATTTCCAAGTGGAGAATGGTGCCGCACCTACACGTTTAAAAAGCAGCTGCAGGATGGCATGCAAAATGTGTGCTTCGGCAAGAGCCATGAAAAAAGTTAACGTGGACGGCAAGGCCACCACCACCTGTCTCAACTGATAAACTGATGACATCTTCAACAGGATGAACTGAGTACACCTGCATGGAAGGAGACGCTAATTCCAACTGGGCTCCTCAGTGACTGGGCCACCAGGGCATTGTATTCTATTGAGCGGTAAAAGTCACAGAGAAACAAAAGTGTCTGCAGTGGAATGTGAAAATTCTAATCTCCAACGCCAACGAGTAAGGTGATTCCCCACACCAACAAGTAATTCTCCAACATAACTGGGTGTCCCAAGGTTCAACACAACTCTAACACCCTACCTGGAGATAGCATCAGATCTCACAGGTTAAGTGCTCAGTCCCCACAAGACTGCCCCCGCTCAGATGCCAGTCACAAGTTGTTACCTGTGCTTCTGATCAACTGGCTGTGAATCAAGAGGTTCTAACAACCCTCTCCTTGGGTTCAATTAACCTGTCAGAGCAGCTCATGGGCCTCAGGAGAGCCAGTTCCTCATGAGATACTGGTTTACCAAAGGATATTAGAGAATATGAATGGACGGCCCAATGAAGAGACACACAAGGCAAGCTTCTGTCCTGGTGGAGTTCGGGGCCTGGCACAGCAGCACTTAGAAGTCTCTGGTTCCTCAACCTGGAAGCTCTCCAAACCCTGTCCTTGGGTTTTTATGGAGCTTCATTGCCCAGGAATGACTGATTAAATCATTATTGCCCATTGGAGATTGATTCTACCTCCAGCCCATCCCACCTCCTTCAAATTAAGGGGTGGGACTGAAATTTATAATCTTCTAGTCAGGGTTGGTTTCCCTAGCAACCAGCCCCCTCCTTTGGTGCCTTCCAAAGTTATCTTATTAACATAAACCCAGTTGTGGGGGAAAGGAGCTTGTCATGAATAATAAGACACCCATTTCATTCACCTTTATGAATGTGAAGGGTTTTCAGGCACTGACGGAAGACAAGAGACAAAATATAATGAAGATGCTCTCTTTGCTCTTATCGCTGAGGAAATTATAAGAGTTTGGGGAGCTGTGAGCCAGGAACTGTGGAAGAAGAACCAAATATATATTTCCTACTGCAAATCACATCACAGAGTATAATCTGAAGGTGAGAAGTTCAAAACAAAGTCATATAACTAAAGGGCCAGAAGACATCCAGCAGGTCACAGTACTAATTCTCAGATTCTAAACACACTATCGCATGGAAGAGAGGGTCACCTGGGATAGGTCTCAGAGGTTAAAACCGGGGGTGATGGATAGAGAATATAAGAAGGTATATGTCAACTGAATAAGAGGGAGAAAGACCTGACTTTGTGAAATTACACAACTCTTGGGCAGGTTAATTTGGGAGTTAATGAGCTCTATGTCCTCAAAGCTTTCCAGGGTAAGACCAGGGTCATTCCAAATGCTGAGCTTTCTCCTTTCCCGATTTCAGGTCAGCCACACTCTGGGTTCTGTGGGTTCCCATTACATTTGCGATGCATGGCTGACATGCCACAGGGATGCCCTGACTGTTTAGGGCAGTGGTTCTCAGCCTTTCTAATGTCGTGACCCTTTAATACAGTCCCTCATGTTGTGGTGACCCCTGCAACCATAAAATTATTTTCATTGCTACTTCAGAACTGTAATTTTGCTACTGTTAATGAATCATAATGTAAATATCTGTGTTTTCCGATGGTCTTAGGTGACCCTGCTAGCGGTTCTCAACCTGTGGGTCGCAAAATTACAGTTATAAAGTAGCATCGAAAATAATTTTATGGTTGGGAGTCACCACAACATAAGGAACTGTATTAAAGGGTCTCGGCATTAGGAAGGTTGAGAACCACTGGTTTAGGGAGTAATCTCCAGAATCTTAATATTCCTTTTATTCTGGTTTTCTCTTTCCAAAAAAAAAAAAATGTGTCAGATATTGCATGTACATGAAAAGGCTTTGTAAACTGTTGCCATTTCATAAATGCAATCATAAAATAATAAAGCCATCCTTTTTGGCTCCCACAATATTATAACCTTATTCTTCCATAGAACTTTTTTTTGAATACTGTGGTAATTAGCTCCCTGAAGTTTACTAAGAGCTCCAGCACCTACAGGCATTTTAATCTCATTTTCCTATATCCTATTATGCAAATATATATAAACAAACAAACAGAAGACTATGCAGGTACTATAGCAGTACTGAGCCAGCTCCCAAAAAGGTCAGAGATTCCCATGGATAAGTCAACTGTGTGGTGGGGGAAGAGAGAGGATGACAGGGCAGGTGGAACTCTGAGCCAGGTGGCTAAAGCTCTACAATTGCTATCAAAGTGGGGAGAATAATTAATCACCTACACACTCTACACTGTATTTTCTTTGTTTTTAAATAGGTTTTTTAAATTGAATTTTAGAGAGAGGGAGAGGGATAGAGAGATGAAAACATCAATGAGAGAGAAACTTCATTTATCAGCTGCCTCCTACATGCCTCCCACTGGAGATTGAACCCGCAACCTGGGCATGTGCCCTGACCCAGATTCGAACTGGTGACCTCTTGGTTCCTGGGTTGATGCTAACCACTTAACAACACTGGCTGGGCTGTCTTTTCAATTTTAAACTTTTTATTCTGGTTTTCCCTGGTGGGGGGAAAAATCAGATAACATGTTGCTGCTCTTTAAAGACATAACCTTTAAAAACATCCCTTTTCTGACAAAACCGGTTTGGCTCAGTGGATAGAGCGTCGGCCTGCAGACTGAAAGGTCCCAGGTTCGATTCCAGTCAAGGGCATGTACCTTGGTTGCAGGCACATCCCCAGTAGGGGGCTTGTAGAAGGCAGCTGATCGACGTTTCTCTCTCGTCGATGTTTCTAACTCTCTATCCCTCTCCCTTCCTCTCTGTAAAAAAAATCAATAAAATATATAATTTTTAAAAAATCCCTTTCCCACCTAAAAAAATACTGTTCCTAGAGGTCAATAGGGTAACAAAATTCACTAAACCAAAATTTATTTTCAGTGAAACAGTGGGAGATTCCTTCTGTTTATTGCTGCATGACGACCTCTCCAAAGCTCAGGGTATCAAACCTCCGCCATTTTATTATGCTGGCAATTTCCTGGCTCAGGAGTGTGGGCAGGGCAGAGCAGGAGCGTGCAGTCTCACCCGGGGCCTGCCAAATGGCTGGAGGTAGCTGGGAAGGGAGCCATGGGCCTGAGCTCAGTTTTGGTTGTCAGTTAGGTTCCTCAGTTTTGTCTGCCGGAGTCTGGGAAGACCAAGCTGTTTTTCCATGCATCCGATGCCCTTGGGAAGGCTGGGACAGCCAGGAATGGTGGGCTCAGCATCTCCTCTCCCTTACCCAGCTTCTCTTCATGACAAGTGTGGGCTTCCTCACTCTCTCAGGGTGAGTGGACTTCTTGCAAGGCAGCTGAAGTCCCCTGGAAGGAATGTCTCAAGAGGAAGGAAGTGAAAGCTCTCAGTCTCTTCAAGCCAGAGGGAAGAATCATTCAGGCCATCGTCTAATGATCAAAGCAATCTCAGGGTCCACCAAGATTTAAAGAAAGGAGACACTCAGGGGAGAATGTGAAATAATCCCTAGCAATCTTCAATCTGCCACCAAGAGACTTGTTTATTTCAGTTCTTCATCTGGCATCCATGTGTACTGGCATAATCAGATGATAGTTTGGATGGGAGCACAATAACCCGATTCAAAGTAACTTTGAGATATCAGCGCTTCACAAAAAAATAGAATATGCTAAATAGGTCATATAAATACTTCTCCCACCACTGCTTCAGGTTTTTGTCATGGGAGGACAAATGGTCACACAAGGACTTCATACATCAAAAAGGGAAGGGCATGGAAGAATGCACGGAGCTCCAAGTCAAAAACAATCAGACTCACTGTTAAAAGTTTCTTCACACTGAAACTTTGCAGGATTTCTCTTCAGAGATTCCTCTAAAGGATCATAATAAAGATACAGTTTCATATCTGTATCTTTAATTAACTATCCATGTAAATATTAACTGAGTGTCTACTATGAGACAAGCAGTGTTCTGGATATTGAAATGTAGCTGTGTATCAAACTAACACAAATTCAGAGGCTGAGAACAGGACATCTAATGTTCCTATGTTTTCTGATTATTGTTCTATGTAAGAAAGATGCCAATTATCTCAAAGTTTCCATGTGTCAGGAGGCCAGCCAAATCTTAAATGGGTTCTCTGCTTCCATCCTCAACTCACAAGACTCTAATCAGGTGTCATCTTGGAGGATTCAACTGGAGGTGGATCTGCTTCCAAGCTCATTTGGGTGGTTGGCAAAATTCATTTCCTTACAGTTGCAGGAGGGTTTGGGGTTTTGCTGACTATGGGTTGGGGACAACCCACAGTTCTCCCTCATGGCCCTCTCCATGGGCAGTTCACAACATGACTATTAGTTTCTTTCTGGCCAGTAGGAGAGTCCCTCTCTCCCCAATGGAATCTGCTCCAATGGAATCTGATATAACAAAACCATCATGAAAGACACCCCATCGCCTTTAATTATCCAGGTTAGAATTAAGTCACAGGTCCCACTGGCACTCCAGGGCCTGGGTCACTGGGTCACCATAGGGTGTGTCTACCACAATTAGAATCAGTATTTCCATCCTGCCTCATTCTTCTATGGTCATGACATAATTTATTTAACCCTCAGTGGAAGGCTGTTTCCAATGAGACACATGTGGAGGTGAACCCACTCGCCTTTTTTGTTAAGTTTTAAGTGAATACCTACAGAGTATTTAGTAGCAGAGAGATTACCTTCAAAGCAAACATGCATTTAAGTTTGCTGACACTGCCAAACTGTCTTAAAAAGGCTGTTCCAATCACATCCCACCAAAATAAGACCACTTATTTCCTCCTTTCAAAGTGACTTCTCACATCTCATTATGGTGGATCATTATGGCTTTCTTCAAATATGTGTCCTTCCTCTCTTGATTTAGACTTACACTTAGGAAATTTATATTTCAGATGACATTGATAATAAGGCCTATTCTCCCCCTGTATTATCTGCTTTTGGTTGTATATGAGCAAGCTATGGATTCTGGTGATTACTTTTTTTAATATATTTTATTGATTTTTTACAGAAAGGAAGGAGAGGAATAGAGTTAGAAACATCGATGAGAGAGAGACATCGATCAGCCGCCTCCTGCACTCTCCCACTGGGGATATGCCCGCAACCAGGATACCTGCCTTTGACCGGAATCGAACCTGGGACCTTTCAGTCCACAGGCTGATGCTCTATCCACTGAGCCAAACCAGTTTTGGCTGGTGATTACTTTTAATCCTATATCCCAATGAATCCTGCTAGTCTATCTACTGGCTTGTCACTCTGTTTTCTTGAGTTATCTATATTATACAATCACTTCTCTAAATAATGCACAATTTCCCCTTCCAGTTTTCATATATTATTCTTTTTCTTCCTTCCTTGACCAGTCATTCTAGGACAATAATTAATAATAATGAACAATTTCAGCATTCTAAGAATTTCAACAATTAAACAGGATACTAACTTAAGGGTTAAAATATTGTTAAATCATTTTAAGAACTATCCATAATTTGTTTTATTAAAATATCGTATTGGGAATTATGTAAATTTTGCCAATTGCTTTTATTCATCTCCTGATTTCCTCTTTTGACTTCATAATATGGTACATTATATTAATGCATTTCCTAATATTGAGTCACCCTTATATGTCAGGGATGAACACAACTTAAATGGAAATATTATGCTGTTAATGTAGTGCTGTTATTTGCTGATGTATTATTTAAGGTCTCTACATAAAATTCTTCAATGAAATTGATCTACAACTTTGTCTCTGCCAGGCTTTGGCATTAGTGCCCTACTGGAGTCATAAAAATAATCTGAAGTTTTTTTTTATTCTGCTATGGACCAAAAGATCTATTAAACACCAAAAGATCTATTTCTTTCCAGTTTAATTCACCTATGAAAATATCTCAGCCTGGTGCTTTTTTGAGACATGGATGGCAGCTCTATTTAACTGTGTCCATTTCTTTCATTATCATTAGTTCACTAATTTCATTCAGATTTTCAAAATTCTGTGCACTATTTATGGGTTATTTCCATATTTGTCCCTCTTTATGTGAGCCTTCTCACCATCCCTTTTATCCTTAACTAGCCTGGCTAAGAAAATCTGTTTCATTTTATGCTCCCCAATCCACCAAAAATATGAGGTATTTATTTTAAAAAAAACCACCTTTTGTTTCTTTTCTAATTAATTTATTTCACCATATATGTTTTTATTTTCTTCAAATTTGGAGTAAATGGGTAAAAGCTTAACTTCTGGCATACATATTCAGTTGTATAAATTTATAAATTTCCTGGAGACATAATTTTTACTCTGTACTTTCAGTTTTGATATGCATGTTTTCCTATTTTTATAGGAAGTCTGAAATTTTTATTTAGATCTATGAATCATGAGAGCTTAAAAATTTGCAGATAATCAGGAATGGTTTTTTGTGTTTTTTTTTTTTTTTGAGGAGTAGTGAGGGCTTTCTATTATTATTACTGTTGATAATTTCTAAAGCTAGAATATTATGGACCAGAATAAGTGGTCTGTATTATTTCTACAGTTTGAAGTTTGGAATTTTTCTCTGGGTCCAAAATAGAAACTCAAGACCTATCAACATTGCTTTGTGGTCTTCCGAGCTGCTGTACAGAAACATGAGGCTACCAGATGCATCCTCCTGGTACAGTTTTCCTTTTTCCTCAAAACTTCAACAGAGTAACTGAACCACAGTATGTCTCTACATGGATAATTCTGAGTGACTTAAAATTCAGAATTGATATTCCTAAAATTTAGTGATTATGCTGATCAAATGAAGGTCTCACTGTAATTCTGATTAAAAGGTCTTTGTGTGATCGTTACAAGTGATTGGTTCAATGCGCTTGGTTTGGTGTTCCTGTGACCACAATGTCTTGTGACGGGTCATCTCTGCCCTCCACACATCCACAGTTTTCTCTGACTTCTTTCATCTCTCTTTTTCACCCACTGAATGTGACTGCTTCGTCAATCATGGTGATTTGTTTTCCAACTTTTGATTCTATTCATTTCGGTTTTTAATCTGTTCCATTTGTTTGGATGTTGTCTTAGGTGCCAGTCTGTTTTCTTAGCTCAGCAAGCACCTTTTTAAAAAATCCTCTTTAATCACTTTATTTTTAAACTCCCATTTTACTGAATAAATATTTAGTTCTTCTATGGAGATGGATTTTAATAAGTTCGTTTATGCTCTTCCTTAGATCAGTTTTTCTTCCAAAGCAGATTCTTCATCTATAGTTCACATTTTTCCCCCTCCTGTTAATAATACATTCACATAGACAACACACTGGATTTTGGGGGATTGGCTGATTTCAATGATACTAATGTCTTCAATGGGCAGCTGTGTCAACACTTTCTATACACTCCATTAGCATATGGGTGACATCCTGAACCTCTTCCCAGGTTTTGGATGCCTGTTTTCTGCGATGCACTACAGTGTGCCTGCCCAGTGTTCCGAGAAAACATCTTTGTCTGGTAAGGCTGCCACAAAGGAACACTATAGACTAGGTGCTTAAACAACAGATACCTA
>PVJN01030361.1:0-12033 GCA_004026805.1 Lasiurus borealis | reverse complement strand
TAAAGACCCCTCTCCAAAAACAATCACGTTGGGGACTAGGGCTTCAACTTCTGGATTTTGAGGGAACACAATTCAATCCATAACCAAAGGGTTTGGAGGGCGGGGGGCAAAGATGCCACCAGGGCTGTCTTCAGCATGGTCTGACCTCATCTCTGTGCATTTGCCAAAATGCTGTGTCTGTGCTCATACCTCCTGCTAGGGCTGTCCACAATTCCAGCCGCTGCCAGAAGTCTCTGTCCTCGGCGGCCAAGTTAGCAACCACTTCCTTCCATTCTGCAGGCAGTAGATGGACCAGGAAAGAGGACGACTTCCAGATGCTCAAGTTGGAGGTTACAAAGGTGGGAAATGACACTCCCTGCTTTAAGGGTTTCTTTTCCCATCTTCCTCTCCTACAGAAGCTCTTTCCCTTAACCCAGTTTCAGTTTTGATGGTCTCTCAGACACTTTTCTTGCTGGAGGTCACTGACCCTCGTGCGTCTGAGAGGGAGTCACACTCCTGCCAGCCTCCTTTCTCTGGCAGGAGAGCAGGGTGGTCAGGAGGAGCTTCTATTGTGGTGGAAGCTTCATCTTGACCCAAGGCTACCCAACCACCCCTCCACCTCCCTCCAGGGGAGCTTCCTGAGGAAGGCACATGTATCTGCCCCATACCGTCCCTGTGGGGAGTGCAGTCAGGAGTAAACCAGAAATTGCCTGTAACCATTTTCAAAAACATCCCATGCTGATCTCTAGCCTTTGCCTCCATTGACTGACACCGACCTTTTTTCTTTTCTTTTAACCTAGTTTGGGCTTGTACTGTAAGATCCTAAGTTCTGTCTTTGCCATCTTAAAGCAATGTGTTTGAGATATTTGTTTTAGATAAGAAAATGGCAATAAGTAATACTGGCAAATACATACCTAAAAAGTATTAGACTATCACATGCAGGAACCTGTAATCTGATAAATTTCTCTCCTTCCCTCACTCGCCACATGTGAGTATTTTCATAAGTTATTTCAATATCACCCACATTTATTCCACCAAAGCAGAGGTCCCTCAACTGAGCTCTGCAGAATTGGCAAATGCCTAAAAGTCCGTTGTAAATGGTGCATATGCCTTTATGTTTTTTCAGAAAGTGAAAATATTATCTTTTAAATTCGCAAAGGGGTATGAAACATAAACACTGGCTCAGAATCACTGATCTAGAGTAATGAACAGGAAAGCTGCCAAGAATAGGAAACAAGAAAGAATCAGAAACAATTTACAGCAGTTTGGATTCCCTTGAATAATAAAGGCAAGTAAAAAAGAAAAAAAAAAAAGAGTTTTGAGTTACATGGAATTTAGATAAAGCCACAGCCGACTTCCCAAAAAGTTCCACTGTGGGTGTGTCTGTGGCCCTGGGCATGGGAGGAAGGCAGTCCCGCAGGAATCATGGGAATAAGATGATGAAACATGAGAGACAAGGATCACTCCAAGAGCCTTTCCACATCAGTCTCAACGAGGACAGCTTCCTCTGGGATCTTTAGCGCATTAAGAACAAATGACCTAACTCCTTCATTAAATTCTGCAAATGGCCACTAAGCCCCTCCATGGTAATCTTCCCCTCCTCCCCCACCCTCCCAATGTGCATCTACACAGAAATGACCTAGAGAAATCAAGTGCTTGAAGCCTTCCCTGGAGGTACCCTGTCTCCACTTTTACTTCCTGCTGGAGGTTAAAAGAAGAAAAACTATCACCTAAAAAGGGAAAAGCAGAGCCCGTAAAGAAATTCCACGTTCAATATACACGAAAAGCAAAGTGGGTTCGGCAACAAATGGGAGAGAACAGGAGGTAGATACCGAGAACAACACACTAGAGATTCCCCATCCGGATTCTGTGTGCGCTCCTGATGTGCGCTGTTTTCTTTATGTGAACACGTCTAGAGTGACTGCTGTTTGCAGAGGATTACACATCTTCCTCAGAACCTATGAGTCCGGCCACATTAGAGATCTGGTTTGGCACCATCGACAGCCTGTGGCCCATGTGCACTCCGGTAATTAAGAATAAGTAATGCTGATGACAAACACCACACCAGCTGTGCAATGATTAATAAGAACTTCCCGGTGCACACCACCAGGCCCTGGCGTGTGCGACTCCCTCGACTCCGTGCAGCTCCCGACTTGAAATCAAATAGAGATTTCCTTTCTTACTCCCACACATTCCACCAGAGCCATACATAAGCACTTTTGTGCAATTTAAACTTGGAACTATTCACGCAGTAATATTGACTGAAACACTATGCATCGTTTAAGCTTAAAAGAAAAATGTACAGCCTTGTTTTTCTTGGGACAGTTAGAAAGACCGCAAGAAACTTTCTCACTGTGTGGCTTAACTGCTCGAAATCCTTTTTGGAAAAGAGTCGGGCTGTAAATGAATAAAGAGAGCCGTGTGACCTTGGGTAAGTTCATTTCAACCCTCCAAAGATGCGGTCTGCTGCACTCGTCTATAAACTGCAGACAAACCAATGCTCCCCACCCTCTCGGCGTTGGCTGGTTAATTCTTGGCTCTGGTGGACGAGAGCTGGCCAGGGCCTGGAAGAAGAGGCGCTCAGGAAGCCCTCCTGCCGAAACTCCTCCCTAAGCAGACAGGAATACTTAACGCTTAGGATGAGGGATCTCCCACTTTATAATCATACCCATCCTGCCCCCTGCAGGCCTTCCCCACTGCTGTGAATGGAATAGGTAAGTATGTTCTGAAGAAACAATGAAGTTGTTTCTTCGCAAAGGGATGCCCAGTAAGTGCATTTAAGTCTTTAAAGTGCAGAGCTGGATTTAACCCGGCTTTGGACAAAGAAAGCCCATGGCTTCTCAGGGGTCAGAACGCTAGTACACAACCTTCAGGCCCTGTGCTGAGATTTCCACCGTCAACACTTGTACTGTTGTCTTTCTCACTAAATACCGTCTTTCTCAAGAGCAAGATCTGCTTTTAGTTTCTTAACCTTTGTGCCTGTCCATGTAGCACAAGGCATGGAACAACAGCTTAACACATGTTTGCTGACTGAATTAAGAATTGCATTAAAAAAGGGTTCCAATGAAAATGTCAGATCACTTAACTTTTATCAAGAATAACTTCAGATAGATAGATATATATATATATAGAGAGAGAGAGAAACAGAGAGGTAAAACTAATATAATGAACTCCTACATACACATCAATCTGAGTTCATCTCCACTCCCAGGTTATATTGAAGCAGACTCCAGACAAGTGCAGTATTTTAAGCAAGCTTTGGGCCATTCGGTTTTACTCTGCCCTAAAATTCTAGGCACTTGTACAGCAGGTCTTCTAATAATATTTCATTCAACATCATTTCATTATAACATTGATGAGAATGCTGTAAGGACTTAACTCTGTTTATATCAGTTAGCCCATGTTAAAACAGGTTTCCTTATGTTATTGCACTTTTAGTTAAATAAGGACTTACTGTATCTCTATGGTAACAAGAATACACAATACTACATAAAGACTGACAAATCAAGAGAAGACCCAGGACACAAACAAAAATAAAAAAAACAGCCTGGCCAGTGTTGCTCATTGGTTGAGTGTGGACATATGAACCAGGTCCCAGTTCCATTCCCAATCAGGGCACATGCCCAGGTTGCAGGCAACAGGGGGTATGTAGGAGGCAGCCAGTCAATGATTCTCTCTCATCATTGATGTTTCTATCTCTCCCTCTCTCTCCATTCCTCTCTGAAATCAATAAAAATGTGCTGTTGTTTGTTTTAAATCAAACACTTCCCCTAAATTGCTACATATTCGTGTATTAGGGGATACTTTTAGTATGACCACCTAAGATACTAAACTAAAATAGAAACTATTTTATATATATATATATATATATATATATATATATATATATGAAAGCCTAATATGCACATTGTCCCCTCAGACAGGAGTTCAACCAACTGAGAGTTCAACCACTCACTAGGACGTGTGCAGACCACCAGGGGGTGGCATAGAATGAAGGGAGGCCTTAGCTGGTGGACAGCAGTCACTAGGGACCCTACCTATGCATGAATTTCGTGCACTGGGCAGAGAGAGAGAGAGAGAGAGAGAGAGAGAGAGAGAGAGAGAGACTATATTTACATAATAAAAAGTAATCCTATCAAATAAAAGAGTAATATGCAAATTGACCATACCTCTACTATACTCACAAGCCATGCCCTCAGTCACACCCACTAGCCAATCAAAGTGAGTATGCAAATTAACCCAACCAAGATGGCTATGGCCACAGAGAGCTGGAGGGAGTCTTGGGTTACCCCTGGTGATGGAGGAAGCCAAGTTTTCCTCACACCCTGGCCAGCAGGCTTCTGCTTAAGGCAACAAAGTTTCAATGGCTGTATGAGCAGGAGGCTTGGCTCCGCTCCAGGCTACAAAGTTTCAATTGTAGAAGATAAATAAATCCCAGATACCAGGGCATCTGCTTGGGTAACCAAAGGGCTTGGCCAGACTGCAAACCACCACAGGCCCCTCACCCAGCCCACCCCAAGCTCCAAGGGAACCCCCACCCTGATCTAGGAAACCCTTCAGGGCAAACCAGCTGGCCCCCACCCATGCAGCAGGCCTCTATTCTATCTAATAAAAGAGTAATATGCAGACTGACCATCACTCCAACACACAAGATGACTGACCCCATGTGGACACAAGATGGTCACCACAAGATGGCCAGCAGGGTAGGGCAGTTGAGGGTGACCAAGCCCACAGGGGAGGGCAGTTAGGGGCAAACAGGCTGGCAGGAGAGCAGTCAGGCATCAATCAGGCTGCAGGAGAGTGGTTACGGGGTGATCAGGCTGGCAGGCAGAAGCAGTTAGGGGCAAACAGGAAGGCAGGCAGGAGAGCAGTTGGGAGCCAGCAGTCCTGGATTGTGAGAGGGATGTCCAACTGTCCGTTTAGGCACAATCCTATCTGGGATTCCCAGATTGGAGAGGGGACAGGCTGGGCTAAAGGACACTGCCCCCACAAAGCCCGAATTTCATGCACTAGGCCTCTAGTATATATATAAAAACAAAGCAACTGAACAACCGGTTACTATGATGTGCACTGCGGCCAGCGAACCAGCCTGACTGGGGGCAGGTTTGGCCCGCCAACTTCCCACATCCCCTCCTGCCCCTGATCGGCTCCTAGTGCACCGGGCCTCTAGTAATTCTATAAATATATATATTTATAAATGTCTACATGTAAGTATCTATATTTATAAATATCTACATGAAAAGAATGAATGGCCATGAGACAGGGACAAGGAAGACAGTGTTAACAGTAGATGACAAGCTCACCTAGGAAATAATGACAGAAATGCTATTGAATAGTTTAAAATCCTTTTTTATAAAAAGGCTTCTTAAGAGAAAAATCTGGATGATAAATGGGGGGGAGGAGCAGATCTGAGGAGGGTCAGTGTCACCCAGACACTCCGCTGCCCAGGCTAAGGGAAGGAGGGGGTTCGAAACAGACACGGAGGAGAGAGGGCAGGGCAAGCCTGGCAGCAATCAACAGAACTTAAGGGTGAAAACAGAAGTAAAGTTAATGCACTGATTCCTGCCTGGAGGGATCCCTCTGCAGAAGAAATGGGCCACCTGGAAAGTTAAAACAAGGAGGGCATTTGAGGGGTTTCCCACCCCGTGCCAAATTAATCCAACACAAGGCTGCAAGCCTTGGAATTCACTTAACCTGCTCTGACCACACTCTTCTTGATCCCCATGCTTCTCAGTCAAGTTAATCCTGCCCTTCTTAAGAAGGCTGAGGACCCGCACTTCACTGGTAGCGGTAAATAAATCAGTCCCATTACCTATTGTTTTGCCTAAAAGTCACAGAACCTACTGATAATGCTAAGGGAGGACTTACTGTATACATAACACACTATTTCCTGGGAATAGGACCCAACGCTTCCATTAAGTTTTCAAAGTGAGTCCTGATGAAATAAAGCTTCAAAGTTGTGGCTCTGGATAGAGGAAAAGGGTGTCAGATGCAGGAGTGGACTCTAAAATGCTAACTGCTAACTGAGGGGCAGCCCGGAGGATCACCCAGCCAGGACACGTGGGAGGATGCAGTGGCGGGTATAATGGACCTATCCGATTAGAAATCAGGAGAGAGGAGACAATTATCTAGAAAAAAGAAATTATGTGAGAGTTGGGAGAAAAAGCCATTTCTGGTCTGTGAAGAGAAAATTGAAAAAGTTAAAGAAATTCTAGTCATAAAACTATGGGAATACAGCCACTGGTTCTGGTTTGGGTGACCTTAAAAGCCCAGTTTCACCTAAAATTATGTTGCTCAGACAAACTTGATCTATTTGCCTAAGAACTGGGCCTAGGAAGCAGCCAGCCATATACGGACATGCAGGGTTACTGTGAAATAGAAACTAAATGGAGTTAACGCAGACGGTGCAGAAACTGTATCTGTCAATTTATCAAACTGCAGGTACTTTGCACTCTGTCTTTTCTCAGACTGTCCAAAAACGATTTGGTTGCAACCAAAACATTACCAAGTTGACATGAGTAAAAATGGAGTTATTAACAAGGAAATGAGCAGGAAGTGAAAGGAGTCAAGACTGCTCTAAGTTAGTAGGTCAGGGACATCTTCAATTAACCAGCAACTCTCTATTTCTCATTTCTGCATGTTTGAATCTTCTGCCCCCCTGCCCCTCTGCTCTGTCCCGCCTGATCCACTGCAGGTTCTTCAGCCCCTAGCCTATAACTGACTGGGCTTCTCCACATTCCCATTCCAAATCTCTAGAAGAGGCTATTCTTATGTTTTAGACGCCTCTGATCAGCGAGCGGATCTAAGGAGAGTGGACATGCCAGAGGGTCCATCTCCCCAGGGAACAGTTCTCAGAGGGGGCTGGGCTGTCTGCTAGAACATGTTTGTATTAAATGACATGGGACACTTCAGATGGGGGTCGGGATGAGAGAGGGAAAAGGCGAAGAGGCTGTGAGTTCAGAGTCTAAACAAGTACCTTTCTCCCAGCCCTGTCTGTTTGCAAAGTAGCAGGATATCTTCCCAGGAAAAGAAAAAAAAATGTTTTCTCTGCAAGAATCCTAGCTGATGCAAATTATCAATGTGTAGGCTTCAACGGTATACGTATTATATTAATATAAACTTTCATCATTTTTAATTCCAAGGTTTTTGCTAAAAGCATGTAGTTTATCTTTGATACTCTGGCTTATGGTTCAGAAAAATCATTCTACATAATACTGAAGTGATGACACTTCCTGTTTCTATTGTCCCACTTATAGTAGTTGGTGTAATTTTCGATTTCTAAAAAGAAAATATTTTATTTTGGGTGATTTAGTGCAATCTACATATATTCCAGATCTGCTATCTCTGAGGATGACAATATAGCAGTCCGGGCTATTAGACAGTGGCTGTGAAGACAGAAAACTTCCACTTATCGCTACGTGTAGTCTAAGGCTTATCAACTCCGCACTGCCATTTACCAGCTAGGTGACCCTAGAAGAGATGCATCTCAGGAGTGAGGTGTACTAGTATGCACAAAAGGACCAGACCTCTCTCCTCATTTTTAATTCTGTGAATACTGAGTGCCAAGCTCCAAGCACTGAGCATCTGTCTTTGCAGCTTTGCATTCCCAGAGACTTTGGCGGAGAATTTCAGCATGGATCAGACCTCAGAGGTCTGCTAGCTTTCCTCTAACACCTCAATCACAACTCTAGCATGAACACATTCTCATTATTAAAAGAAATATTATGAAGCCCTTCCTTCTACTGAATCAGAAACACATTTCCTGGCAAGTTATACTAACTTGTACTGAGTATGCGCCCTTAGATAACAAAGAATAAATCTATCCCAATCTTCTCTACTGCAGCTCCTCAATTTTCTCGAGACAGTCCCAATGCTTTCTCCATACTGGACACAAAAACATTGCGGGGTGAAAGATCTTTGTCTCCCATATTTCCTCTTATCAAACCACTCCTGTGTCAGGGGAAAATACTATATCTACACTCTACAGAGCTACAGAACAGCACAAAGCCGAGACTTCCTATATTGTCACTCATGAAAAGAGCAAATTCGGAAGACAATGTCATTGTTACTTTCTGACTCTCCTGAAAAGATGCAGAGAGGATGATACAAAGTTTTCTGTGCTTTTAAACCTCCTTTTTAAACACTCTAGAAAAGGCAAGGCCCTGCTGAGAGGAAAAAAAATAAATCGAATAGAAAGTAAATTTTCGTAACTATGCCAAGGAGGCCAACATTCATGAAAACTGGAAGAAGAAAACAAAAAACACCCTCTGAAAATCTGTCAAATATTCTAGGCTTGACTTCTACATTGAACAGTCACTACACAGGCAAACATAAAGCTTTGAGAAAACTTTGGAGTTTTATTGTGTTGCTTGTGTTTAAGACATTTATTTTTCTCTCTGAAAACTGATGCTGCCTAGCAACCCAGGGCCAGCAAAGCTAAATCAGGAAGCTTTTAGGCTGGGGTTTTGTTTTGTTTTGGTTTGGTTTGGTTTGGTTTGGTGTTTTTTTTTTAAAGAGATTTCTATTTCCCATTAAATGACAAGCACCTTCTAAGACTGGAAGGTTCCTGGTACCGGAAGAAGGAAAATTCTGCATACTACTCACTTGGGCCAGCTTTTCCTTACAGGACGGCAGAGGCCAAGCAGCAGACAGAGGGTAAGGACGTGTGTTGTTTTTGCAGCCACGGAAATGGAAAAGCGGGCTGCCCAGTGTCAATCACGGTCCACATGTGGCCACTGCTGGACTACAAGCTGGGACTGAACAAGGAACCCAGTCCGCCATTGAACGTGGGGGCCGGGATACACCCTTCTAGCTCTTGGCAAAGATAAGTGGTCGCAGATCAGAAAGATGGTCCCAAGGTTAACAAGAGAAATGCACTGCACCACTGATACCCTTCTTCATGTGCCTGTAACTTAATATATGGTGATGTGTCAATTGGGAAACACACATGCCTGTCTCACCTTCACTGTTTCTTGGCTCTTCTATGACCAGAGGACACTGGTTATTCAAGGACAAGGACTTGGCCACATGCGACAAGAAACTCTGGAGGCCCTCGCCACATTGCTCAATGGTTAGGGTGTCAGCCCATGCACCAAAGGGTCTTAGGTTTAATTCCCAGTCAAGGGCACAAACCTGGGTTGCAGTTCTATCCCCTAGTGCACGTGGAAGGCAACCAATTGATGTGTCTCTCTCACATTGATGTGTTTCTCTCTCTCTCCCCTTTCCCCTTCCATTCCACTCTTTCTGAAAAAGAGAAGAAGCCCTGGAGCGGAAGTATGACATAGGCCTTTTCCACAAAGTATGGTCATCATGAATGGCCTCCATTTTCACACGAGGAAAAATGAGACAGACCAACAGAGAGCCCAGCTCAAAGCCTAAAATGCTCCTTTTGACAAAGTTATTAGACTCCTCATTGAGGAAAAGGTTTATGTAAACAAAATGTGATTGTTTCTCCGCACCTTGTGGCCCAAAGACACTATAACGAAGGCTAGAAAACATATGACCCACTGGCTATCAGACGATCATGATATCAGAATGTACTGAAGACCACGCAAAGCTAAGATCAGCCCGGAACTCCGCATATTGCATTGAAAATCCTATAAAATTCCTTAAGATAAATATGATCCAGATTGTTATTATATTATTACTAGAGGCCTGGTGCATGAATTTGTGCATGGGTGTTGTCCCTCTGGGTGGCCTGCTGGGACTGGGCCGAAACCCATAGTCCAACACCACCTGCAGTTCCTACCTGCTGTTCCCGCTCATCCCGCCCCACTGTGCCTGCTGTGGGCTCACACCCAATCAGTCCCAATCAGGAGAGGCTCACACTGCAGCAGCAGGACTCACCAGCCATCAGCTCTGCATCCGGCGCCCTCCCTAGGGGAGTGGCCTGCAGGATCAGGCTGAAACCAGCTCTCCAATATCCCCCGAGAAGTCCAGGATTGCAAGAGGGCACAAGCCAGGCTGAAGGACCCCACTGGTGCATGATCAGAACAAGGAGGAATGCAGAAGATGTCCGGCCCATCTCACTCTGCCAGACCCCAGCAGCAAGCTAACCTACTGGTCAGAGCATTTGACCCCTGGTGGTCAGTAAACATCACAGCAACTGGTTGGCCAGTCCACTGTCTGCCCCCTGGTGGCCAGTGCACATCAAGCTAGTGGTTGAGCAACCTTAGCATATCATTAGCTTATTGATCGGTTGTTCGGTTGTTCTGCCATTCAGTCTATTTGCATATTATCCTTTTATTATGTAGGATGTGTATTGCATAAAGTGATTTGGTTGAGAACATTATATGCCTTACTTTATGTAAACTGCCAATTTAAGTATCAACATAAGGCAGATATTAAAAGAAAATGACCCTGATATAAATGTCTTCCTTGATGATTCTCAAATGTCCATGGAATTTTCAAGGGCCTTCATGGACTAGGGAAGTGACACTTTATAGATATGAGCTATCAGGTCATTCGAATATGAGATTAACAAGCTATATACAACTCGTGTCTTACTCTGTTCTTCCTCCCCTATCATGTCTATTCTGACTCTTCTTCCTGTATATTTTTCTGTCATATGGGGGAGAAAGCATCTAGACTCATTACTGCCCAGGCCTGAACACTCACTGAAGCCCTTACAAGTTGATTTCAGCCCTTGCGCTCCAGACATTTCACTTGTGGAGAGAACATATGCCATCTGCCAGTCCTCAGATCCTCCCACCCCGTGACAGCATCTGGCATCACTGACAATGTCCCTCAACAGCCTGACACTGAACTTGCCTGCGTTGCTTCTGGCTCCACTTTTAATAGTAAAATCTCAGTGCTTCTAAAGTATATTGTTCTTACCTTCTCCTAGAGATGGAAAGCAAAGCCTTTGGGGTGGGACAACTCTTAGTTCCAATGCAGGCATTGCACTTACTAGCTATGTGCCTATGAGCAAGTTAATCTCTCACCCTTCAGTCATCAGATATGCATAAAAGGATAACACATGTAAGAAGAATTTTGTACACACATATAAATACTGTGGAATATATGTGCAATGGGAATTGTATATATTTTAATACATATATTTTAAATATATGTATTTTAAGTGTGTGTTTATATGTATGTGAGATAAATGCTCTATGTAGATCAAAAGTATATAATACAATGAGCATCCATTAATACTCTCAGATGTCAATCTCATGCCACTTTGTTTTATATTACACTTTCCACCACTAAATTCTCACAATGCTGAGCCCCACGCCTGCAACTGTCTGCTGGACATCAGACCACAACTAACATTCAGCTTCTTATAAGTGAACTCACTCTTGCCCATCTTCTTCTTTCCTATTATTAATGGCACCAATACTCTGCCAGATCGATTTCTCAGCATCACTTATAAGTCCATCCTCAGACGTCCCACAAATCCAGGCCTGGGTGCTGTCTGGTCCCCCTCACAGAATGATGCTCTACAGCCTGTAACTCCTGCTCTCACACCGGGCCTTAATCTGCACCACGGAATGACCTCCTGGTCTTTTATTCCTCTACTTCCTACCGCAAACCTTGCTGCCAAACTAAGCTTCCTGAAGAAGGTGACCAAAAACCACAAGAGGCCCTGGTTCCTATAATATTAAGTCCAAACATCCTTGGGTGGCATTCTCAACCTCCCTGCACCTGGCCTGCCTCTCCAGTCTCACCCCGCACCACTCACCCAGGTTCTAACAGGAGCCTCTTTCACAGAACGAACACCCACTCTCTGTGCTTTTCTGATTACACTAGAGGCCCGGTGCATGAAATTTCTGTTTGGGGGTAGGGGGTCCCTTTGGCCCAGCCTGCACCCTCTCCAATCTGCAACCCCTCGAAGGATGTCTGATGTCCAGTAGGGTCTGGCCTAAATGGGTAGTCAGACATCCCTCTCACAATGCAAGACTGCTGGCTCCCACTGCTTGCCTGCCCGCCTTCCTGATTGCCCCTAACCACTTCTGCCTGCCAGCCTGATCACCCCCTAACCATTCCCCTGCCAGCCTGATTGATGCCTAACTGCTTCCCTGCCAGCATGTTTGCCCCTAACTGCCCTCCCCT
>PVJN01030360.1:0-25684 GCA_004026805.1 Lasiurus borealis | reverse complement strand
GGGGGGCGAGAAGATGCCGGTGCAGATGATCGGGGACATCCTGGCGGCCGAGCTGTCCCACATGCAGGCCTACATCCGCTTCTGCAGCTGCCAGCTCAACGGGGCCGCGCTCCTACAGCAGAAGACCGACGAGGACACGGACTTCAAGGAATTCTTAAAGGTACCGCCATTCCGGGGGCCGTAACGAGGCGGAGGGGGAGTCGCAGTCACGGGGGGTGGGGAGGGGGTATCCCCATGTTTCCTAAAGGAAATACCAATACAGCAAAGAGCATTCTGATGGCTTTGGGCAGCCTTTCCTGTTGAGTTTATTCTTCTTGGCACTTGACCATGATTTTGCCCATCTTAATATAGCAGAGTGTTGTTGTTGTTTTTAAGCCTGTTTACAAAAATCAGCTATTTTATGTCCCCCAAATTCAGAACGTCACTTTCTTAATTTTGTAAATTTATTTCTTTTATACCCATAGTATTCCAGAAAGAATGCATAATAGCTCACTGAAGTGGGTAAAATGTAACAGATAAAATCTAACGTACAATGAGTGGATGAATAAGGAGGTGTGGACAAAAGGAAAGGGGAGGAAGAAAAAAGTGGTGATGCCAGGAATTAGGAAATACATGAAATATATGTCTGTGACCCTATACGTATACTGGACATGTACACAGATGTCATTAAGCCTTCAGTCCAGAATGGCGGGCTCCTGGCGCTGTGGCCGTAACGTACAGGCGGGCAGTGCATGAGCAGAGAGCTGCACTGTCCTCAGCACCGTGCACGGCACAGCGAGCAGCCGCATCCCTGCACAGCACGGCAGTGAGCAAAAACAGGGCGGAGGTACAACCCAATAGTTCTTACAAGAGCGTTGTTAAAATCTCATTTAAAAACAGTGACTAGAGGCCCAAACCGGTGTGGCTCAGTGGATAGAGCATCAGCCTGCGGACTGAAAGGTCCCAGGTTCGATTCCGGTCAAGGGCATGTACCTTAATTGCAGGCACATCCCCAGTGGAGGGGCATGCAGGAGGCAGCTGACGGATGATGTTTCTAACCCTCTATCCCTCTCCCTTCCTCTCTGTGAAAAATCAATAAAATATATTTTAAAAATAAACAACAACAGTGACTAGAGTTAAGCATTATATGGAAAGAAGAGTCTTATCACAGCCAACCAGGTTTATCCCAGGAGGCAAGAAAATACGTTTAGAACAAGAAAGGCATCAGAGCGGGACAGCGAGCGAGGCGGCAATCCCAGCCCCATCAGCTGCCCAGTGTGTGACCTGGGCGAGTCCCTTAACGCCTGGTGCCTTTAGGCCCTTCATCAGAAGCCAGGGGGGACCAGGCAGGAGCACAGAGACCGGCCTGTGTCAGCCTTCAATAGGTGCCACTTGCACGGACCTTTCATAGGTGACCTCAGGGATGCACTGATGGTTCGGTAGAGGGCGCTGAGGACAGATAAAGGGTTGCCGACAAATGAACTGGAAGAAACAGAGAGAAACCAAGTTTGCAGAAACAAGCATTGATCAGATTAGGTAAATGTAAGATTGTGAGCGCATCTGAATGATTTAATGTAACAATCAATAGTAAAATAAAAAATCGGACATTTACCTGTTCTAAAGCATCGTGAAAGGTTAAAACGTTTGTTCAAACAGCAATGCAAAAAGGATGTCAGTGTCATTGCATGTGTAAAAGTAATACAAATAAAATACAAATAAATAGAGTTTCTAGTCTTCTATTGAGTTGCATAGCGTTGATCACATTAAAAAGCAACATGATGCAACCATAAGCTGTGTTCTAAAGTGTTACTCTCGTGAAAAGAATCAAGAAATAGAGACATAAAATCCATGAAGGGGCCAGTCTTGGCTGTCCCGTCAGGCTGTGCCCTTCGGGGCTCGGCTGCACCCATTCAGGACTCGGTCGGGCTCTAAGAACAAACAAACAAACAACAGCAACAAAAAAACTACCATAAACATACCTGTTTTAGCCACGTTTATAAATACATCCAAAAACAAAGGAGGGAACAATTTAATATCCCATAGTGGCAAAATACAGGTAAACTACAGTAAACGTATTTTTCTCCATCGTTTGTAACGATAGTCCCAGCATTGAAGCTGTATATTGAGGCGAGAACCACTACTAGCCGGAGAAGCACATAAGATGTGGCCCATGGCCTTCCGGCGTTAACATGCTGGGGCTGAGCGTGGAGACACCTCAAACACGACACCTCTGTGTGGGACCACGCAGTCCAGGGGTGGCATTCTGGGAGGTGGCCATGGGGTATTCTGGGGGCTCCAGAGGGACCCCTGGAAGAGAGGGAAGGCGTCAAGGAAGGGGAAAGCCTGGACAAGAGGAGGCGTGATCTGAGTTGGCAGAGATGAGTGTGATTGGCCAAAGACAGAAGAAGGAAGGGCCAGAACCGGCAAAGGCCAGTGCATTCATTACCTGACACGCAGTTAGGTGCTCAATCAATGGAAGCATTGGTACTAATAGAGTAGGGGCAATGGGCAGGCCAGGGCGAGGGGGGACTAGCGGGGAAGAGACAATCAAGATCTACTTAGAAGAGAGACTGGCATCCGTGGTGACTCCTGGGCATGGGGGGAAGATGAGTGGGTACAGAATGGGCACAGAGATAGGAAGCTCCAATGGGTAGAGAGGTGGGAAGGACACTCCAATGGGCATAGAGGTGGGAAGGACGGTCCAGTGGGCATAGAGGTAGGAAGGAGGGTCCAGTGGGCATAGAGGTGGGAAGAAGGCTTGTACGCGGGGAGATGAGAACTCCATGTGGGTATGTGGAGGTAGGGGGGGGGTCTTTGGGGCATCCAGGTGAGGAGAGTGATGTGGGGAGGGCAGAGCTCCAAGCAGATCTGGGTATGGACTCGGGGACTCAGCTGCTGGGCAGGGGTCTGGGGCAGCGCCCGCCGTTCAGAGCGGGCAGAGGAGAAGGCAGATGACTGAGGTCCACGGATGGGAAGGCAGGTGAGAGTGGTTCTGGAAGCAAAGGAAGGAGCGATTGGTCACACAGGCTGAGAGAGAGAGGTGAGAAGCATCGCTGGGTCTGGCCCACGAGGTGAGACGCCCCGGTGCCGATCCGCACGCCACCTTAGGTACCTTGGGTGTTGAAAGAAATGCGGGAGCTGAGGGGCCGGGAGCACAGCCGCTGCTCCCTGGCTCTCCGGGCGCTGACGCCCCGGGCCCGCCCGGGTGTTTTGCAGAAGCTGGCGTCCGACCCGCGGTGCAAAGGCATGCCCCTGTCCAGCTTCCTGCTGAAGCCCATGCAGAGGATCACCCGCTACCCGCTCCTCATCCGCAGCGTGAGTGCCCGCCCACAGAGGCAGCCCGGGGAGGGCTGCCGAACCCAATGGGGAGCCCCCGGACCCCAGGCACCCTCCCACCCATGACCTCACTCACGGCCTCCTGGGCCAGCGGGGAGAGAGAGAAAGAGTGCGTGTGTGTGTGTGTGTGTGTGTGTGCGCGCGCGAATACCATCTGAAGGACTGACTCCTTATGTCTTTGCGACATAAGCAGTGTGGGCCTCGGGAGCCAGTGTGCGGCTGAGGAGGAGGCGGGTGTGACAGAGGGTGACTCCACGCCCGGTCACGGCTGTAGAGGAGCCACCTCGCAGAGGAACACAGTGGCAATAACGCACGGCTGTGGCTTTTACTGGTTCTCCCTGGACCATGGTTGCTCTGTGACATGGTTGCCACGTTAGCTCACTGTAGGCCTGTGTTCAGAGCTCCGGCTACAGTTAGGTCACCAGAGAGACACAGCACACGCTCATCTACACAGGCCCTGGCGTGCCATGTTTTGGGCCCAATGTGTTCCAGGATTCGGAAAGTAACGCAAACACTGTACACGCTGTGATCCCACAAAAAGCCGGGGCGGCTCCGCTAGCCAAACACGTTAATGTTCCTACAGCGAAATGTTCCTTTCAGTCAGCGGTTCTCAACCTGTGGGTCACGACCCTTTTGGGGGTTGAACAACACTTTTACAGGGGTCGCCTAAGACCATTGGAAAACACAGATACGATTCATAACAGTTGCAAAATGACAGTGATGAAGTAGCAACGGAAATAATTTTATGGCTGGGGGTCACCACCACTTGAAGAGCTGTCTTAAAGGGTCATTAGGAAGGTTGAGAACCACTGCTTTCAGTGGAGAACCACTGTGAGCAGGAAAAATAAGCGCGGCTCTTCGGTTCCGGTGAGGTTTCCCACCAATGAGTCCCGGGAAAAGCCTCAGGCCTCCGGGCCTTTTCCCTCTGGAGTTAGGAAAGAGCACACGCGTGACCGGGAGGCCAGACCGTCGTGCGCTGAGGCCGCTCTTTTCTGGAGGGACACACCGAGTGTGTTCTCCTACATCCGACCACATACTTGTATTGTATGTGGAATCCTGTAGCAGGCGATTCCTTGTTTTTGTCACGTTTTTCAAAAGGTTCAAGGACCCCAAAACTGTTAGAACCATTGCTGCTCAGCAAACTCACCATTTCTCAGAGTTGCAGCCCCTTTCTGCTGGAGGGCCCACCCCACAGGCTCGTGGCTTCCGTGACTGAGGGGGTTAGGGAGGCGCCCTCTACCACACGGCCCCCTGGAGAGCCGCCAGAACTCTCCTCCCTCCCCCTCCCCCGATTTCAGGGTACGAGATCCATGTGGCGCTCGGCACACCCTCTTGTGGCCGTGTCACCCGCCTCCCGAGGACTTGTGGGACAGAACTGCTCACTGGCTCATGCCTGACGTGCTCCCCGTGGGGTTTCAGTGCCCAGCCCGGCACCCAGCACGTCTGGGCAGCCTCGGGACGCCCGGGCAAGGGGTGCCAGGCCCGGCCCAGCCCACATGACCCCGCCGCTCTTCCCCAGATCCTGGAGAACACCCCCGAGAGCCACGTGGACCACTCCTCCCTGAAGCTGGCCCTCGAGCGGGCCGAGGAGCTCTGCTCGCAGGTGAACGAGGGCGTGCGCGAGAAGGAGAACTCGGACCGCCTGGAGTGGATCCAGGCGCACGTCCAGTGCGAGGGCCTGGCCGAGGTGAGCATGGGGGGGGCGGGGAGCCGGGGCCAGGCAGGTTCTGGGGGGGATGGGGCCAGGCTGCCCCGGTGGGGACTGTCCACACCTCCGCTGAGCGGCTGCATCCTCCTTCCCGTGAAGAGAGATTTGGTGCCTTGAGGCCTGGGAGTTCAGCCGCCGGAGCCGGCCTCTGGGTGTGAGGGACCCCTTTCCCCGCGCCCGTCGGAAGAGAAACTCGGGGTGTGTGCAGGGGGACGCTGCCGCCCACATTCCCCATACAAGGGGCTCCCACAGAACCCCCAAGTCCGCTCCGGCCCGGGCTGCTGGGACGCGTGTGTGCTGGACGGGACGCACACGCTGACCGTGCCTTCTCCCCAAGCAACTGGTCTTCAACTCGCTCACCAACTGCCTGGGCCCGCGGAAGCTGCTGCACAGCGGCAAGCTGCACAAGGCCAAGAGCAACAAGGAGCTGCACGGCTTCCTGTTCAACGACTTCCTGCTGCTCACGCACCTGGTCAAGCAGTTCGCCGCGGCCGCCGCCGCCGACAAGCTCTTCAGCGCCAAGTCCCACGCGCAGTTCCGCATGTACAAGCTGGTGAGCGGCCGCGGCCCCTGGAGGGACCCCCGCCCAGCCCCCCCGGCCCCCCCGGCCTCGCCCGCCCCGCGCCTGTGCCGGGGGCTCCCCTCCGTCCCTTCCCGGGAAGGAGCCCGCGTGGCCGGGCCTTCGGGGGACTCCAGCTGGGGTTCTGGCCCCCGGGACACATGACCCGCCTCTCACACGCCTCCCGCACATTCAGCATCAGCATCGGGGTCCCCGTAAAGCGGCGCTGGGGTTGAGGGCCAGGTGCCCGTGTGAGGAGGGGAGACCTGTCACCTGAGCCGTCGCGGAGCTGGGAGCCCCTGTCCTCCGTTCAGTCACACCTAATCCACCCAGATGCTTACTTTCACAAAATGAAGATATTTACTTCTTCCTCCCCACAGAAGCCTCTGGAAGCTGCAGCCCTGCTCCTTCTCCAAGAGGCGCTTTAAAAAAAAAAAAAAATTCTTTTTTGTTGAAGGCATTACCTCTGGCCCCGTATTCCCCCACTGGCCCCTTCCACCCACCCCAGGCCTTCACGGCCCTATTGTCTGTCCGTCCACGGGTTACACATGTGTGCAAACAGGGTCATTGGTTGATCTCTTCCTCCCCTCCCCCTTACCCTTCCCCCACCCTCCCTCGCCTTCCCTCTGAGACTCCGAAGTCTGTTGCACGCGTCTGTCTCCGGGTCTGTTTCATTCATCCGTTTATTTTGTTCATTGGCGTCCACCTGTGAGTGAGGTCATGTGCCACTGCCTGTCTCTGACCAGCTTATTTCGTTTAGCGTAATGCTCCCCAAAGGGTACGACAGCCCTCCCGACAGGAGGCTCCTGAGCAGAGACAGAACCCCCGATGCAGGGGCCGAGCGCCCGGCCCCTCTCACCGCCTGCGTCCTGGCCTCCTCCTTTTTCAGCCCATTTTCCTGAACGAAGTCCTGGTGAAGCTGCCCACAGACCCTTCCAGCGAGGAGCCGGTCTTCCACATCTCCCACATCGACCGGGTCTACACGCTCCGGGCGGACAGCATCAACGAGAGGTCAGTCCTGGCCCCGCGTGAGCCGCGAGGAGGGAGACCGGGCGCCGCCCTCCGCCTGGAACCAGCTCCCCTCCCCGCTCAGGCCCTGCTCCCTCTGTGTGCGCCTCCGCCTCTTACCAGCAGTGCCCTGCCCGGGCCCACTGATCGCAGCCGCCCCCGCCACCTCACACAGCATCTCCCCCAGCGCAGACCCCACCTGTGTCCCTGCTGAGACCCTCGGGCAGCCGCAGTGTCCTCTGGTCCTCAGGGGCCTCCTCGCGCCTTTGGGACACGGTCCCCTCCTTATGGCTGCCTCCCCTGCCCTCAGTGTGGGCTGCCGGCCTCCCGCTCTGTCTGGCCAGCCAGGCGGCCTCTGGGTGACACTCAGACAGCCCCTCTGTAATGGCCAACGGGTACACAGCCCCGTGTGCGGTGACCTGTCACCGCTGAAAGCCACTGATGCAGCTGCATCTCCTTCTGCGTGCGGCACCTCGCAGTGCCTGCCATTTCTAAGCCGCGGTCGGAGCGAGGCAGCCGTCAGGACCATCTGGAAACGATCGGCTCGACCTCAGTTAGCAAACGAATCTCTGAGCTGAGCGGATGTTAAGTCTGTGATTGGAAATTTGTTGAAGCCAAGATTAGCCAAAGAGGAGAGCAGGCCGAAACCGGTTTGGCTCAGTGGATAGAACGTTGGCCTACGGACTGAAAGGTCCCAGGTTCGATTCCAGTCAAGGGCATGTACCTTATTTAAGGGCACATCCCCAGTGGGAAGCGTGCAGAAGGCAGCTGATGGATGATGTTTCTAACTCTCTATCCCTCTCCCTTCCTCTCTGTAAAAAATCAATAAAATGTATTTTTAAAAAAAGAGAGAGAGAGAGAGAGAGCAGTGCGCGGGAAAGCCCCCCAAAGCTTGCTCTGCTCCCCCAGGACGGCCTGGGTGCAGAAGATCAAGGCCGCCTCGGAGCAGTACATCGACACGGAGAAGAAGAAACGAGAGAAGGCCTATCAAGGTATGGGACGTGCCCTGGGCTGCTCCAACCAGACACCAGGGTCCCTGGAGAGCGGGGTGGGGGACCCTTACCTTCAGGACGCGGCTGCCACAGGGGGTGGGGAGTGAAAGGCCAGACTGGCTGCGTGCGGGTCAGACCGCACAGCTCAGCTGCTCTTCCCCCGAAGCTGTTCCAGACCTCCTGGGGGCCTCCGGAGCCCCTCACCCGTGCCCCCAACACACACACACCCCCCTCCTCTAGTCCGCAGCTGAGTCCCCGGGGTTCCCACTCTTCTCTTTCCCATTTACCTGGTCCTTTCCTGTCCCGGGGACACAGCCCCCCACCAGGCTGTAGCACGAGTCCCCCGCGGCCCCATCTCGCCCCTTCATTTCCGAAGCACCTGCTCTCAGGATCTCTCTCCCTCCTTAAGCGTCTTCCCTGTTGCCGCCCCAGTTAAGGTCAAAGTCCTTACCCTAAACTCGGGGCCCGGGCCGTTGCCCAATTGCACAGCTCCACCTTTGAAACCCTGTCCGCCGCCTCCTCCAGGCAGCCCCCCGTGTGCGTCCCTGGCCGCTGTAGTTGCAGTTCTTTATGTGTTTCTTTATTCAGGTTTTCCTTATTTTGTTACATACTCCTGAAAGGTATGTGTGACTCGGCTTGTACTAATTGTATCTTTGTTTTAATGGTATTTAAAGCCTGGTGATGGGGAAATCAATGAGTGAATCACTTATCAAGCATCCGAAAGATCTCTTAATTGGTCAAAGATGTAAATCAGAGTTTTTCCATGTTAGTGTTTTGCTTAACATCCATACCTGTCCATCTGCGTTTTCCACGTGTTTAATTCTCTAGACACTTATTGACTACTCACTCTGTGCCAGGTCCCCACTCGAGTCTTAACCAGGCCTACAGCGTTGAACAGGGCCCAGCCCTGCCCACCTGGAGTGGGCACTAAGGTGGGCACCTGCTCAGAGCGCAGGTTCTCCTGGCCCCAAGCTTTGAAACATCAAGAGTTTGCCCAGCAGACTTTCTGTTCGTTTTTTAATTTTTTTTTATTTTAATTTTTTTTTAATTTTTTTAGTGGTCCATGACGTTGTTCATTTTTTTAACACCTGCTTCACTAGCTTCCTATTTGCAAAGGTAGCCCCGAGGTCACAGACTCTCCAAATGAAAAGCATTTTTTAGTGCCTCCTTACATAGACTAAAGTCTTCCGCGAAACCGCGTGGTGAGCTGCAGTGTTTGCAGACACTGCAGTGCGGTCGGTGCTGGGAAGCAGACTTTGGTGGCCGATGTTTACGTTTCGGCCTGCCCCTCAGAAGCTCGGCCCTTCCCTCGCCCCGTTTTCCCACATCTGGAGGTGACCGTTAGAGCGCTCCCTTCCCCTCGGGCCATCAGTCGTGCAGTTTAAATTACGCACACCAAGGTCTGACACAGAGTGAGTACCCAATAAATGTGAGTGGGGACCCACGGGCCGAGCGGATAGGATGTGCCGTAATTTTATTAATATTGCTGTTTGTGGGCTCGCGGAGGGGTGGACACGGGGTGAGTCGATAGCCCGTGCTCTGCAGTGGCTCCTCCTGGCCGAGGAGAGGGACACAAACAGAGAGAGCTTCCGGCCCAGCTGCTGGGGGGGGCGCAGAGGCCCCGGATAACGGAGGCTCGGGGGAGGGGAGGGGTCTCGGTGGGGAGGCCTGAGATTGGACCTGCATCTATTTTTAAAATATATATAGATATTTTATTGATCTTTTACAGAGAGGAATGGAGAGAGATAGAAAGTCAGAAACATCGATGAGAGAGAGACATCTATCAGCCGCCTCCTGCACATCCCACAGTGGAGATGTGCCCACAAGCAAGGTACATGCCCCCAAAGAGACCTCTCAGCATCTTTATTTTTTTTAATATATTTTATTGATTTTTCACAGAGAGGAAAGAGAGGGATAGAAAGTTAGAAACATCGATAATAGAGAGACATCGATCAGCCGCCTCCTGCACGCCCCCCACTGGGGATGTGCCCGCAACCAAGGTCCATACCCTTGACCGGAATCGAACCTGGGACCTTTCAGTCCGCAGGCCCACGCTCTATCCACTGAGCCAAACCGGTTTGGGCTGGGACCTGCATCTTGAAGGATGAGTCGGGTGCCGGTGGGCAGAGAGGACAGGTCGCCGGCCTCGGCAAAGGCACGGACGGAGCAGCCAGACGCCGGTCTGCCGGGCCCGGGGCAGCGGCCGGGGCGGCTGGCAGTGCGAAGGGGGTTCGGAGAGCCGGGCTGTGAGTATGAACGCTGCATTTGTCGGCTGCTTTCCCCAAGGAGACGCTAACGTGGCGCGTCCTCCCGTCTTGTAGCTCGCTCTCAGAAGGCGTCGGGCATCGGGCGTCTGATGGTGCACGTCATTGAAGCCACGGAATTAAAAGCCTGCAAACCCAACGGTAAATGCTGCTTTCCCTCCGGGGATGTGGCGACGGCCCGCTCTCTGCCGACGGCTCCTTTGCACGTCGAATAACGGGTGCTCTTAACGTCCACTAAAATGGTTTGGGGGCCAGTGTTGTACTTCGGGTTCCCACTAAGCACAGTGGCTCCCCGCTCGGTGCTTCTGCGTGGAGAGAGCACGGAGCAAGCTGCACTGGCGCTCGCCGGGGCCCGTGGGTACAGCAGCTGGGCCACTGGGGTACTCAGTCCTGTCAGGCCCTGAGCACAGGGGGACCCCAGGCAGGCCCGGGCCCTCCGGCAGCTACCCCCGCTGCCCGGCCTGTGCCACCCGCCCGGTGCCACCCGTGTCCCTGTCCGTTTGGGTTCAGGAAAGAGCAACCCGTACTGCGAAATCAGCATGGGCTCCCAGAGCTTCACCACCAGGACCCTGCAGGACACCCTGAACCCCAAGTGGAACTTCAACTGCCAGTTCTTCATCAAGGACCTGTACCAGGACGTGCTGTGTCTCACCATGTTCGACAGAGACCAGTTCTCTCCGGACGGTAAAGCAGACTGAGTCCCGGCCTCGGGCCCTCGGGGTGGGAGCCAGGGCGCTTGGCATTTCCTCCCGCAGACCCGGGGCAGGCGGCCCGGGCCCTCGGTCCCCACGGCTCGCCTGGCAGCTGTGCGGGTGCCTCCCGGGGACGGGCAGCCTCGGGGGGTGTTGGGGTGTCTGACCCCGTCATTCCCCGTGTGGGTCCCAGAAACGGTGCCACGCGCACCTGCTGGAGGAGGTGAGAGGTCCCCCATCAGACAAGGGTGCCGGGCAGGCAGCGTCCCTCCCTGCGTCCACCCACCCTCACCCACCCTCCACTGAGCCACACAGCCGGGGATGGGGTGGCTTGTTGGGGGTTTGAAAGCTGTCTGAATCCCGCTGCAGACCCAGCTCCTGGGGGAGTGTCTCTCCCGGCTTCTGACACTCAGGTTTACCCCCCAGATTTCCTGGGCCGGACCGAAATCCCGGTGGCGAAAATCCGCACGGAGCAGGAGAGCAAGGGCCCCACCACCCGGCGACTCCTGCTGCACGAGGTCCCCACCGGGGAGGTCTGGGTGCGCTTCGACCTGCAGCTGTTTGAGCAGAAGACCCTCCTGTAGGGACCTGGGGAGGGCGCCTGCCCCCCACCACCCCGGGCTGGAGCCGGGGCTGGAACTGGGGCGAGGGCGGCGGTGCTGCCTCCTGGCGGAAGGAGGTCTCTCGCTTCGCCCCTCGCCAGGCCGCCCGGGCCGCGGGGGCCTGTAGTTTCTCGCACACTAAATCGCTAGCCATCTATGCAAACCCCTTTCCTAGGAGTAAACCGGACCCGGACCCCGCAGCACAGTGCCTTGTCTGCGTGCTAACCCGCGGGGCTGTGTGTGTGTGGCCGCCGCGGTTTTCCGTTTTCAGGGCCGTCCCCAGCCTCAGGTGGAGCCGGGGCCTGGGGGGCCCACCGGGCGTTACCGCTGGGCTGAAGGTGCCCACCTGGGGGGGGGGGTGCGGGGGGCGGTTTGGGTGACGCTGCAACCATTCCACGGCCTGCGTGACCCCCGCGGGCCACAGCCACTCAGGAGGCCCGGGACTGGCGGCGGAAAGGCTGCGGGGCCAGCCTCACGCCGAACCCGGGACCGCTCTGCACTGAACAAAAAACCAGGCTCCGCCCTGGAGCTCCTTCCCGGGCAGGTGGATCCTGCTCTGCCCAGACAGTGTGGCTGGAAATCTAAGGGGGGGGAAAGCTTGATTTACTTTACATACTGTGAACGCTGATGATGTGGAAAATATTTTTCAACCTTCGTTTTCTGAAGTATAAATTATTTATGTAAATTCCTCGGGGTTTTTTTTTTTTTTTTTTTTTTTGGCCTATTTCGTAGGACGTGCATCTCTAAGCTTTGTCATTGCCAATGTGTACAGGAAGAGAATAAAACTATACGTTTCCGCACGTCACTTCCCTCCCCGGGGCTTGGCCCAGTGACTTCCGACGGGAAGGGCTGCCGGTCACGGAAACAGGTGTCCTTTCGGGGACAGCGGGAGGGGGAGCAGCGGGAGGACTCACCCCGGACCTACCCTGGGATCCCCCCGTTTCCGGGGCCCAGCGTCTCTGATGCTAGACTGGAGGGGAGGGGGCGGCCTTCCGTGTGGCCTCTGCCTCGAGGTCCCAGTGTCTCCCTGGGCTGGACTCAACTCCACGGGAGCCAGAACCCGCACCTGGGGGTCTCCGTGAATGGTCCCGCTGCCCAAGGTCTATTGGGGAGACAGTGTGTGTGGAGGGGGGGTGCTTAAGGGGGCCCAACCGAAGGCAGCGCCCCTTAACTCTGGGGAGACCGGGGACTGAGACGGCCTCGGGAAGGGGCGGTGGGTTTGAGGGCGTTCCCCAGCCGTGTTTCCCGGCCTCCGGGGACACGTTCCCAGCAGCTGTCGGCGCCTGGAGGCCTGGTTCTCGTTCTCACACAGACACCGAGCTCGAACGTGAGGGGGTTTATTGCAGGGGCTTCTCTCAGGCCCAGGACGGCTCCGAGCGCCTCCCTGGTCCTCCCCGGACGAGGCCTGCTGGCTGGCGGGGGCTTCCTCCAAGCCGCCGTCCTCCGTGCCCTCTCGCCCGTCAGGGGTCAGGGCGTGCGCTCCGCTCCGCGGCTGCCAACACCTGGGGAAAGTGCCAGAAGAGGGAGGCGTGGGTGAGGGGTGCGGGGCCCACAGAGCAGAACACCCCTGGTGGAGCTGAGCTGACCTGAAGGACAATCCCCCCGCCCGACCCAGCTGAGGGGCCTGTCTGGCAGGCAGGGTTCCCACCGAACCTCCTGCGAGGCCGGCACTGCCAGAGGCCTCGCCCCCCAGACACGGCCGGTGCGTGAAAGCGGGGACCAAAGATGGCCCCCGGGGTCAGTCCTGAGCCTCCCTCCGTCCCTCTGGATTCAGAACCAGGCAGAGACTGGGGGACACAGCCAGTCCTAGTGTGTGTGATACTGTTTGTGGCTCTCCCGCCCCCCACCATGGTCCTGCACCAAGTTTAACGAGGACCTGACGATGAGAAACCTGCTCTCTGTAAACTTGTATTTCCATACATTTTACACGTTAGGATGTTTACTCTGTCGAGTTTACTACAGTGGTACCTCGAGATACGAGTGCCCTAACATACGAGATTTTTGAGATACGAGCCGTCGAGCGAGCGATTTTTGCTTTGAAATACGAGCAACAGTTGAGATAGGAGTCATCGCGTGGATCGGCCGGCTGCACACGACCCACCAGTTTACCTCGACTTGAGCGTCTCATAGTTTCCCACGCCTCAAGGTTACGGAACGAATTAAACTCGTATCTCGAGGTACCACTGTACTTGAATTGAGTCTGTGGCCCTTCTGAAAACTTTCTATCCTGGCTGAATTCTGAGGAGCAGAACGCTGTGCCTGGATGGGGGTGACCAGTGGGAGATGGTAGAGATGGCAGAGGGGGTGGGGAGAGAGGAGGGCCCTCAGGAGGGAGCTGGGAACACCCTCCCGTCCCCCCACCAGGGGGCACCCCCAGGGGTAGCTCCCAGCGCCCCGCCATTCCCTCTGAATCGGGGAAGCCTGCCTCTGCCGGCCTCGCCTGCTCTCTCCCTCGCCTGCCTTAGTCTGAGGGTTCAGGGGACCCACCGCCTCCTCTCTCCCTGAAACCCCGCCGCACCCAGAAGCCCCTGCCTGGTACCCCGCACCGGGACCCCTCCCCCCCCCCAGCTCTCACCAAGTACTGGTCTGCCCACCACTCGGCCCCCTCCTCCTGGTGACCTGGATGCTTCCCCAGCGGAGGACGGAGCCGTGCTTTCTCCTGCAAGCAGGCCTTTTTGTTCCTGGAGGGGGGAGAGCGGGAAAGGAGAGGGTCCCCTCAACCAGCGGCATTTAGTTTTTTCTTTCAGTTTGAAGTGGATGCGCTCGAGACGAGTTTGCACATTTTTATGAAAAAGAGATCCGGGTAAGTAGCGTGGCCTCGCTCCAGGCCTAGTTTCCCCTGAACCCTCTCTGCTGTGGCCCCGGCTGAGCCAGTGGCCTGCGGGGGAAGGGATCCCTCACAGGCCGCCCCCGGCCTTCCCTGGGCAGACAGAACCCCTCCACCCGATCCAGGTCAGGATGGATCTCCGCTTCCTCCTCTTTCTGCCGCGGGAGGTTCACGCCTCCAGGCTGAAACACAAGCCCTGCGCACTTCAGCGTCTGGGGCTCACTCTTTGGATGACTTGTTGGAAGCGGTAAAGCTAGAGAGACAGGAAACGGGTTACTGGTTGCCAGGGCTGGGGGCTAGAGGAGGTATGTGAGGACAAAACCCCTCCTCCTCTTATAGCACATACAGGAAGGAAACAGGATGGAGATGCTCATGACCCTAAATGGGCCCCCCGAGGTCTGTAGGAGACCATGGCGGGTAGGGAGAGGGGAGGAACTTAATTCTTTTGGACCCTGATATACCAGGGTGATTCTGGCTCATTCCGTCTCTTAAAGCTGCAGTGACACGTGAGGGGGGCTTAGCTCGATACAGTGGTACCTCGAGATACGAGTTTAATTCGTTCCATAACCTTGAGGCGTGGGAAACTAGGAGACGCTCGAGTCGCGGTAAACTGGTGGGTCGTGTGCAGCCGGCCGATCCGCGCGATTACTCCTATCTCAAATGTTGCTCGTATTTCAAAGCAAAAATGGCTCACTCGACGGCTCGTATCTCAAACATCTCGTATGTTAGGGCGCTCGTATCTCGAGGTACCACTGTACTTCCTCTTACTCCTCAGTGTCAGTTCCCATGTACAGGCAGCACCCGCGATGGCTGCCCCACCCACACGGTCATCTTTGGTCACTCAGCCCCTCCGAGGCAATTGTGGCACCTTTGCTGGACAGGCCGGCACCAAGCATCTCTGAGAGCCCCCGGCTCCTGCCACACGTGTGTTCATCCCGGTCTGAGCCTCCCGGGAAAGGGGAAGGGAACCTGCTCTCCTTGGGGCTTTTCTGGAACAGGCAAGGGCAGACCAGCCTCCTACACAGCTGCCTGCGAGCTCTCCTTCCTCCTGCCCGGACAGAGCCTCCCTTCATCAACAGCTTTACTGACGTGTGACCTGCACGCCATTTGCCATGGACGCACGGGTGACATTCAGTGTATTTACAGAGCGGGCGGTCACCCCCACCGTCTAAGGACATTTCCATCCGTCCAAGACCTCATGGTCCTTTACAGTCCCTCTCCATTCCCACCCCCAACCCTGGCAACCAATAGCCCACTTCCGGTCCCTATAGCTTTACCTCTTCCAACAGGTCATAGAAAGAGAGTCAAACAGTAGGTAGTGTTTTGTGCTCGCCTCCTGTCACTGAGCATCTTATATTACTGATGGTCATGCAGGCTGTATTAGAACTGTTCCTTTTAGTGGCCGAGGAGCGTTCCCTGTGTCAGCGCACCACACGCTGTCCATCCGCCCGTTCAGGAGCCACACTTGGGCTGTTTGCCGTTTGCAGAGAGCGAGGCGAGAACGCGCACTCGGGACAAGTCTTTGTATGAATGATGTTTCCCTGTCTCCCCGGGTAGAAACCTAGGAGGTGAATTCCTGGGTCGCATGCTACTCTGATGTTTAACCTTTGCAGAAATTGCCAAACCGTTTTTCCCAAGTTACTGCATTGTTTTTACATTCCCTCCAGCGATGTCTGGGGAATCTCCTAACGTCATCAGCTAGTTAACGGTTCCGTAACCATGTAGACCAGTGGTTCTCAACCTTTCTAAGGTCGCGACCCTTTAATACAGTTGCTCACGTGGTGGTGACCCCCAAACATAATATTATTTTCATTGCTACTTCATAACTGTAATCTTGCTGCTGTTATGAACTTTAATGTAAATATCTGATAGGCAGGATGTATTTTCATTGTTACAAATTGAACATAATTAAAGCATAGTGATTAATCACAAAAACAATATGTGATTATATATTGCGAAATATTTCTTTCTAATTATAAATAAATGAAATTTTTTGTCTTGAATCATGGTGTAGCATGGGCAACAGTCTTCCTATGATAGCAGTAAACTACATGGCTACACTTTGCTACACCAAGGAGCGGTGTGTTGGTTCCTAAGACCATGGGAAATAGGTGTTTTCTGATGGTCTTAGGCGACCGCTGTGAAAGGGTCGTTCGACCCCCAAAGGGGTCGCGACCCACAGGTTGAGAACCGCTGTTGTAGAGAAATATCCTTCTTTGAACTCAATCACCAGTTTCTGGAGCTCACTCCCAGGTTACACGCACCACAGTACGTATCATCTCCTTCCTCTGGGGACCCAATTGTAACAGCCACTACCCCACAAAACCAGTCCAAAATCACACTTTTACTGTCCAAAATAAGTCACTGAACTTCCACGAGTCGTTGGTCATTTTTTTCTACGCTATGCTGGTCATTTCTGAGTGTGTTCGCTACCTGTCCCCTAAAACCAGGACAAGCTGGAGAAAGCCGCCACCGCACCCGGGACCGGGGTGCCAGGTGCCTGGGGTCGTGCCACGGGAGCCTGGCACCTGCCTCGGCCCCGGCTCCCGCAGCGCTGAAGGGATGGCCCGGGGTGGGAACACAGCCCCACGTCTTAGCTGAAGGCAGAGCCGCACTCTGGAAGGACGGGCTTACTTGCAAAAACCTGCTTTTTCTTCCTCCGGGGATCCCGGAAGGTGAGGGGCTTTGGCCACGTGTTTCAGGTCGAAACTGCTAACGTTGAAATTCCTTTTCACCTTCAGCCTTGAACGAGACGACACGTGTGAGGACGTTGGCAAGGACAATACCAGGTTTCATGCTTCCAGAAATCATTGCTAACCTCTGGAGCCGTGTCTGTGGTCTAAAACAGCGGTCACCCGCCGGGGGCCCGTGGACCTGGTGGTCCGTGAGGTCCAAGGGGTTGGCGACCGCTGTCTAAAATACCACGACTGCCCTAACCGGTTTGGCTCAGTGGATAGAGCGGCGGTCTGCAAACTGAAAGGTCCCAGGTTCGATTCCACTCTTAGGCATGTACCTTCGTTGCAGGCACATCCCCAGTAGGGGGCGTGCAAGAGGCAGCTGATCGATTCTCTCTCATCCATGTTTCTAACTATCCCTCTCCCTTCCTCTCTGTAAAAAATCAATAAAATATCACTGCCCTAACGGGTTTTGCTCAGTAGATAGAGTGTTGGCCTGCAGACTCAAGAGCCCCAGGTTCGATTCCGGTCAAGGGCATGTACCTTGGTTTCGGGCACATAACCCAGTAGGGGGTGTGCAGGAGGCAGCTGATCCATGTTTTTAACTCTTTATCCCTCTCCCTTCCTCTCTGTAAAAAAAAAAAAAAAAATCAATAAAAAATATACTTAAAAAAACAAAATTAAAACACCATTCCTTCAAACCTGTGTGACATCTTAGGCATGTGAGCGTGGCTGAAACCGGGACAGAGACTGGCTTACTCTTTACTGAGAACCTACGTGGCGAGGCAAAATCTACAGCACTCCCTGTCCACCGGGAATGTGTACTCCGATGCAGCGGTCGGCACACGGCGGCTCTGTTGACTAATGCGTTTGCCGACCGCTGCTCTGGTGGAAACCGAAACGGTTTCAGCTCAGTGGATAGAGCATCGGCCTGCGAACTGGAAGGTCCCGGGTTCGATTCCGGTCAGGGGCATGTGTCTTGGTTGGGGGCGTGCAGGAGGCGGCTGATCAATGCCTCTCCCCTCAATGTTTCTGACTTTCTATCCCTCTCCTTTCCTCTCTGCAAAAAAATCAATAAAATATATATTTTTTTAAATAACTATGAATAATGTGTTAATATAATGGAAAGGTGAATAATACGTATGAACAGATGGAGTGTTTTAGGATAAATTAAAACTATATTTAAAAACTCACATGGCCCCGCCAGCATAGCTCAGTAGTTAAGTATTGACCTATGAACCAGGAATTCATAATTGATTCCCAGTCAGGACACATGTCCAGGTTGTGAGCGTGGTCCCCAGCGTGGGGTGTGCAGGCAGCGGCCAATTGATGACTTTCTCTCTTCATTGATGTTTCTCTCTCTCTCTCCCTCTCCCTTCCTCTCTGAAATCAATAAAAATAAATTTTTTAAAAAATCAAATGGAGCCCCTGCTGGTTTGGCTCATTGGATAGAGTGTCAGCTGCAGACTAAAGGGTCCCAGGTTTGATTTGGATCAGGGGCACATGCCCAGGTTGTGGGTTTGATCCCCTGCAGTAAGGATCCTGCAGGAAGCAGCCAATCATTGATTCTCTCTCATCATTGATGTTTCTGTCTCTTATATCTCGCTCCCTTCCTCTCTGAAATCAATAATATATTTTAAAAAAATAAAATGGAAATACAGAAATAAAAATCATATCATCAGGGAATAATTCCTCTGATATGCTTTTCAGCATATGGGGCACAGTTGAAGAAAGACTCGGTGAACTTAAAGATAGGTCAGTAGAAATTGTCTAATTAAAATACAAACAGGAAATAAAAAGAACAGTATCTAACAACTATGTAGCTATGGGACAATATCAAATGCTCTAATATACATATCAGTGAAATTTCAGAAGAAAAAAAAAAGAATAGGATATAAGAAATATTTGAAGTGATAATGGCCTAGAATTTCCCCCAAAAAATAATGAAAGACATCAAACCACCGATACAAGAACCTCAGAGAGCCCTAAATCGGATAAACGGAAAGAAAAGGGGACAAAACACCTGGGACACATCATAGTTTAGCTAATGAAAACCAAAGACAAAGAGAAAATCTTGCAAGTACCCAAGGGAAAAAAAAAAAAAGACATTGCACTCAGAGAAACAAAGACAAGAATTACAGTAGATTTCTCAGGAAAAAACAAAAATTTAAAAATAATAACAGTGACAAAATTTATATCGCTATCTCAAGAAAAAGTTTTCTCATCCCAGCGGGTTCCATAATTTCTACCATATTAACCATTACCTGCTCCTTTTACAAAAGTCACTTTCTATGTAGCTTGTAGACATTTTAAGCCACTCATTTGGAGTCAAAGAGCCCCTTGCAGTAGAAAGTTGTGGAAATTTGTAATACATTTTGGCCTTCTCAAACTCTTTAAACTCTTTCATCGTATGTATTTTGCCTGCAAGAAGATGAGTAGTATAAATCAGCACAGTTAAATGCCACTGTCGCTGCTCTGGGCTTACGAAATCATGTTAACGGTTGGAAATTACGTACCGGTCTCACACTGAAGAAGAGTTCTTCTTTCATCGTCTTTGTCATATTGTGCCTTCTTCAAAGGGTCGTGTAATGGTGGGATGATAACCTACAAAAAAAAAAACACATTTCTTTGAGGACTGGGTTTCAAGTCTTTCTCAGTCTATGCTAAACATCCATGTATGACCCTTATGCTGGAAGAATCAGGAATACAGTATCTACAGCCCTCGCTGGTTTGACTCAGTGGATAGAGTGTCAACCTGAGGAATGAAGGGTCCCGGGTTCAATTCCGGTCAAGGGCACATGCCCGGTTGCCTGTTCCATCCCCAGTAGGGGGTGAGCAGGAGGCAGCTGATCAATGATTCTCTCATCATTGATGTTTCTATCTCTTTCTCTCCTCTCCCTCTCTGAAATCAATACAAATAAAAAATAAAATAGTAATAATAATAATAATAATAATAAAAGAATACAGTATCTACAAATGATGGCAGTCTAACCATTATTTACGTTCAACACATTACAAAGAGAAGGGGGCATCCCGATACATCTCTTAGCGAGGCCTTCCAACCTGGTTAGTTCGTTTCAGTAGCCTCTCCAGAACATTGTGGCTCTTCTAGACACTCTACCCAAACACAAGGGCTGGTTTCTTAGAGATGGGCTATAATGCAGACGCTGAAACCATATCCATGAATTATGCAAACTCTGCTACATGAAAGTCCATTGGCCTGTCTTGAACTTTGAATGGATCTTTTATCCAGGTCATGAATTGATGGTTTGAAAAATAATCAGATCTCCGAGTTATGTGAGATCTTGCAAATGTTAATACCTTTCATTATACAGTCACCACATTTACTAATGTTCTTACCAAACGCATCAGTAAAGTCTTTGAGTATTGGGACACTGTCACATTCACGATGATTGTTCCAACATTCACATTAAAAGCTCACATTGTATCCCTGGCAACAAATACTGTCTGTTGTTTTTGAAGTCACAGACACACTTTGCTGATTTTCCAGAAAATGTCTGCCAAATGCCAGCGATTTGATAACCAGAGTTTTGCAAGTCGTTTTTTCAACTAAAAATGGTATTCCATGAAATAGCTCAACAGGGCCGAAACTGGTTTGGCTCAGTGGATAGAGCATGGGCCTGCGGACTGGAAGGTCCCAGGTTCGATTCCGGTCAAGGGCATGTACCTTGGTTGCAGGCACATCCCCAGTAGGGAGTGTGCAGGAGGCAGCTGATCGATGCCTCTTTCTCATCGATGTTTCTAACTCTCTATCCCTCTCCCTTCCTCTCAGTAAAAAATCAATAAAATATATTAAAGAAGAAGAAGAGGAGGAGGAGGAGGAGGAGGAGGAGAAAGAGGAGGAAAAAGGAGAAGAAGAAGAGGAGGAGGAAGAAGAAGAAGGAGAAGAGGAAGGAAAAGAAGAAAGAAAGAGCTCAAGAGGTCAAGATCTGGTTTCACATCTCAATACTCCCCCATCCTAGCTGTGTTACTAGTATATCTACGGTTCTTATTCTAAACGCTCAGTTTAACTTTCCTAAAATAATGGGGAAATTATACACACACAGACACATACTCCAACTTGGGAGGAGAAAAAAGATGACCTGCTATGCATGCAAATGCCAGCAGTTTAAAATGTCTATTACTTAAGATAGCTTTTAAAATTCCATTTAACAATATCCATTATTAGCAAAAGTAGGCAAATTCATACATTCTGAAGAAAAATTTGGTAATATGAATCAAAATCAGGCTTTAACCTTCAACTCAGCAATTCTGCTTCTAGTAACTTACTGAAAAAACTAATAAATAGTTACAGGGATGTTCAGCAGCAATAGGTCAAAAACAATCTAGACATTTAAAATGGAATATTTCCAAAAAAAAATGATGGCTTAGCAAGGTACCAGATATGGTTAGAGAAACACATCTATGCAATTTGCAGCTGTGTGACCTTAGGTTTGTAACCTGACCTATCTGTATCTCACCTGTGCCATCTGTAAATTACCTGCATGACAGCCATGAAGATAAATTAAAATGAAAGGAAAAAAAAAGTTCTAACATTTAGAAAACCCCTCAGTGCAAGATAGCTGCTACTAATAATAGAGTTCCATGCAGTTAGCAATTATTAAAGTTATATATTTACATACGACAAAGATGCCAATCATAAACTATTAAGGAAAAACACAGGTTCTATAACTATGCATGGTATAATCCTATGCTTGTAAAATAAAAAATGTGTGTTTCTACCTATATGTTGAAAGAAGTCTTAAAAGATATACAGCCAAGACCGGTTTGGCTCAGTGGATAGAGCATTGGCCTGCGGACTGAAGGGTCCCAGGTTCGATTCCAGACAGGATCATGTGCCTTGGTTGCGGGCACATCTCCAGTGTGGGGTGTGCAGGAAGCAGCTGATCGATGTCTCTCTCTCATCGGTGTTTCTGGCTTTCTGTCCCTCTCCCTTCCTCTGTAAAAAATCAATAAAATATATTAAAAAAATAAAAAATAAATAAAAATAAAAATAAAAGATATACAGAAAAGGGTCAATGAGTTCATTCTGCGTGGTTTCTAAATTGTTTAACCACTGATTTTTATCATGGAAATGTGTTACTTTTGTCCCAAATGTAAAAGCCTATGAAAATTTTAAACATTACCTACTACCCAATCATGACACAATATTTTCAAATTTTACAGAGGTTTACTTTCATGGGGACTTCCGCTTTCTTGTTCCTTTCTGAGACAGGGAGACGGTAAACTATTCTTAGGATGAAGGTATTCTTAAGAAAAGGATGATACCATTGAGAAGACAACTCACACATAAAAAAAAAAAATTAAAAAAAAAACACAAAAAACGAATACCTAAGACATAACACCAAAGTGAAATTGAGAACTCTATCCTACCTTCAGAAAATCCATGTCCTTTTTGTGTCTGTAAAAAGGGTCGTACTCTTTTGGGTCATAGTGCTCTATAAATGCATTTCCCTGCAGGAAGAAAGAAGCTACACGTCAGAACGAGAGGTGCACAACTCACCCTGAGCACAACGGGACTCAGCCAAACGCACAAACCCATCTTATCGCTGCGGAGTGGCGTCAGTAACAAGTGCAGAAGGGAAAGAAGCTCCAGACTCTAAGTTAAATTTAATGTGTCCACGTGATACACACGATAGTGACAGGCAGAGTTCACTTAAAAGTTGTAAGATCTGAATAAAGAACTTTGGAACACTAAAAGATTTGGGAGTTTGTTGTTTGGTGTGTTTTTTTAACGCCTACTAGTCAAATATCTCAGATCTCTTAAAAATGCCAGGAGAACATAAATATTTTATAGCTTTGTAAATAATAGAATTCCAGGGGTGGGGGGAAATATGTTCTGAACCTAGAGTTCAAAAATTTTTAATTGATGTATAAAATTAACAATTAGCACTAACAGGTTTGGCTCAGTGGATAGAGTGTCGGCCTGCGGACCGAAAGGTCCCAGGTTCGATTCTGGTCAAGGTCATGTACCTTGCGTTGTGGGCACATCTCCAGTAGGGGGTGTGCAGGAGGAGGCAGCTGATTGCTGTTTCTCTCTTATTGATGTTTCTGACTCTCTATCCCTCTCCCTTCCTCTCTGTAAAAAATCAATAGAATACATTTTTTTAAAAATTAACAGTTACCAAACTGCCAAAACCGGTTTGGCTCAGTGGATAGAGCGTTGGTCTGCGGACTGAAAGGTCCCAGGTTCAATTCCAGTCAAGGGCATGTACTTGGTTGCGGGCACATCCCCAGTAGGGGGCGTGCAAGAGGCAGCTGATTGATGTCTTTCTCTCAGTGTTTCTTAACTTTCTAACCCTCTCCCTTTCTCT
The DNA here is from genome assembly GCA_004026805.1 of Lasiurus borealis. Classification (NCBI taxonomy): domain Eukaryota; kingdom Metazoa; phylum Chordata; class Mammalia; order Chiroptera; family Vespertilionidae; genus Lasiurus; species Lasiurus borealis. The sequence continues at coordinate 2,707 of PVJN01030360.1, read as the reverse complement.
CTGTAAAAAATCAATAAAACATATTTTAAAAAAATTAACAGTTACCTGAGTACCACCAGGAAAACTGATTCTAATGTACACATTGAAATCCAGAACTAATCCTCCTCCTCCATCCGTTCCACCTGCCCTGGATTTAAAAGTAGTGTGTGCCGTAATAAAATATAAATTACTCATACATTGAGTGGGAGAAGCGGGCTGTTTGAATGATTATAAATAAAGATAACCATCGTTTCTAAACCAACTAGGCGGGGGGAGTGTCAAAAGACCTCTTATTACCTTTTTATTTACGTATTTTAGGAAGGTATCCAATTCCTGGTGCCTCCTTTTCTTGATCTTCTTATGTGAACAAACTTTCTCCATGATTTTCTTCTGGAGAGGACCTGCCACATGGTCAACCCATCTTTTGTATAACATCTCTTTCCTTCTTGTGTTTAGGAAGTCGTGGTGTTGTAAATACTTATCCAATTCCTAGTACACAGTGGGTGTGAGAGAGAAATATGTTATCCGGACTCTTTCTTGTTCTAAAATTTGAACTTCATTTCTACCCCCGAGAATAGCCCACAAAGTCATTCATTAATTCACTCATTTTGCTAGTTGGCTTCTCCTGTGTGACACACACACTATACTGGGGACAGGAATGATGGGTGAATTAGACAGCATGCCAGCTGTCCAAGGAGAGACACACTACAAAACAAAGCCACAGGACAACGGGAGGGACAATATAACAAGATACACAGTGGTACCTCGAGACCCGAGTTTAATTCGTTCCGTAACCTTGAGGCGTGGGAAACTATGAGACGCTCGAGTCGCGGTAAACTGGTGGGTCGTGTGCAGCTGGCCAATCCGCACGATGACTTCTATCTCAAATGTTGCTCGTATTTCAAAGCAAAAATCGCTCGCCCGATGGCTCGCATCTCAAAAATCTCGTATGTTAGGGCACTCGGATCTCGAGGTACCACTGTATTCCCCTCCCCCCCAAAAAAACCGTATACCACATGCTTTGAATAAGTGTATGGGTAGCCGAGATCGGTTTGGCTCAGTGGATAGAGCGTAGGTCTGTGAATTGAAGGGTCCCAGGTTCGATTCTGGTCAAGGGCATGTACCTTGGTTGCGGGCACATCCCCAGTAGAAGGTAGTGCAGGAAGCAGCTGATCGATGTTTCTCTCTCATCGATGTTTCTAACTCTATCCCTCTCCCTTTTTCTCTGTAAAAAAAAAAAAAAAAATCAATAAAAATATATTTAAAAAAAGAAACGTCTTGAAAACAAAAATAGGTTACCTATTCCAGTGTTTAATGGACATTCACCTTGTCTTAGAATTAAACCCATCCTGCTATAGTTAGAGCCTTGTCTGACCTAGGTTTTCATGAGCACTGTATTTTCCGGCATATAAGAAGGCTGGGCGTATAAGATGACCCCCAACTTTTCCAGTTAAAATATAGAGTTTGGGATATACTTGCCCTATAAGATGACACCCAGCATATAAGACGACCCCGGGCTTTTGAGAAGATTTTCCTGGGTTAAAAAGTTGTCTTATAGCCGGAAAATACGGTAATACTTGGTTGCTATGTACCAATAACAGCTCTTAAAGCTCTTAACAATACCCAGTGACTCCATCAAAGCCCCACTATGGTGAAGGAACAAGCGAGAAGGTGCCTGTGAAAGAATGCCCACCAAGTTAGGAAAAGAGGAAGTCAGTTAAAGCAACCTCAGAGACCCCTTAAACTTAATCTAGGGGCTAATGAGTGTTTTTAAATTTTATTGCTTAAAACTTCTATAATGATGATGAACTCCCTGTAAAATGAGAAAAAAAATTAAATATATTTTTATTGATTTCAGAAAGAAAGGGAGGGAGAGAGAGAGAAATATCAGTGGTGCCCCCTGCACCCCCCACACTGGGGATTGAGCCTCCAACCGAGGCATGTGCCCTGACAGGGAATCGAACTGTGACCTCCTGGTTCATGGGTAGGCGGCACTCGGCTACTGAGCCACGCCAGCCGGGCAAGAAAGAAAATTAATTGAAACATTCTATTAGTCAATTCTTACCTTAGTTATATAATTTTCTCTATATAGTATTGATTTAATAGCTGCATTAATATCCTCTCTGGCAAATGCCTAAAATGACAATGAAATTTTGAAAGTCAAACCTCAGTGTACAAATTATTTATACCATCTTGACTTACATTTTACATTCTCTGGAAAATTCTCTGCTAATCCAGTTTTTATACCTAAAAGGATATCCTAAAGTACTGCTTGAAGAGTGTTTGAATCTTCCTGCTTTCAGCCGAACTCATTCTTAGGGCAAAGAAAAAAAAAAAACTGTAATGACAGAAAGCAAATCCGAGATTGTCTTGATGGCCGGCAGGGAGGGAGGGACTGCGCAGGACACAATGGGGGTGTTGACTGGGTCCGTTACGTTGATGGGGGTGGTGATTTCGGGTGGGTGTACATGTTAAAATGTATCAGCCTGTGCACTTTAAGTACATGCCATTGACTGTATGTATATCAATTATTAGAGTTAGGCTTTTATAACGCTGTTTAGAAAAAAATAACAATTTGGAAAAACACACAATAGGTATAAACTGTGAGCTTCGAGAGGAACTTTATAACTCTGTTCTATTGGAAAAGGTACAGATGATCCGTGGCCCATGATGCCACCTTGAAGAAGCTCAAAAAGGAAGAGCAAACACAACAGTCAAAAGCAGAGAA